>JAVQJL010007355.1:0-34485 GCA_036024295.1 Nannoperca obscura
TTCAACAGAGATGAAACTGACAGAAATTATCTAAGTGCAGAGAGTAAACATGATCAGACATTCATGTACAGTTATTAAAGCAAAGCATATTAAATCATAAGAAATGTAATAGAGAGAAATGTTGCCACCACATTCCTGATACACAGTTTTCAGTACATTGACTTCTTAGCGAGCATCGAGTTGTTTTCCATGTGACGTTCTGGAGAATCAAACTGCTCCTTCAAGCTGCATCTCCATCTTTGGGTAACAGCAGCAACTTGTTTGACGTAGTATTGCATGCAGCGTTCGAAGTAGCCATTAATGCAATAATGCAAACGTTGCCTTCACTGTTCACTTAGAACTCCTCAAAGAGGAAATAGGTGTCCGGTTCATGGGTGGGTCTTCTTCTTACATACAAACCAACCCTCTTCTGTCACCAGCCAGGTTCATATGTTCTCACCCAGCAGGGGGCACATCAGCATGCATGGCAACACGCACTGGTGGTACAAAGCAGGACGTGTGTAGCAGCATCATTGTTTCCTGTGATTGATTTGGGTTGGAGTCTGCGCTTGGTTTTGAGATCACAGAGGGTTTGTACGTGTTCTCAGTCTTGACTTGTTTGAACTCGTTGTTCTGGCCTGAATATAAAGACCAGTTTCCTGTCGGTCAAAACACTTAACACACATAAAAAGTACCACCACACAGTGGAGAATCTTCTGCACATGGCACTGAATGCCATTAAAAGTTGATTGCTTTGGACTTAATAACAGCTGGTGAGACTGTTTCTATGCTGGTGAAAGACCTGAGTGAATACTGAGAGGTCCGTTCTCCGCACTTCATCAATTGTTCTGTCAAAGTATTAGATTAGATTTCCAAGCGTGTCAATCCTATAAGTCTTTTAATCAACCTTAAAATGGGCCTCCAACAGAGATAGCATAATTAATTCATGGCTTCTTGGAGCTGAGACGCATGTAGACATACAAACTGACACGCAGACAGAATGGAAGCAATTCCTTGTCCCTCTTTCAGAGTCTGTTTCGCTAACAAGATTAATGAAACCGGTTGGCACGCAGCATCGACTGATCCACGTCAGAACATCACAAAACAGTAACATAACTAATAAAAAAAAACATTAGCTTTTTGTATATTCACCACTTGTTTTTGTTTTGTTGTTAATTTCCATTAAACCGAGTGATGCACACGCGTGGTAAATTGTTTAATGTGCTCTCACCGTATCCATGAGCATATTGACATGTGCTAAGCTAACCGCACTCATTTAATCTCATTATGACTCTGCGAGATGCTCCACTGGAACCAAAAAACCCCCACGCAAACTTCCACAGACCACATATTACTATGCAGGAAAATTAGAATAATCCTCAGCGTGTTTCATTATGCATGAATTAGCGGCCGCTAATGACAGAATCCTCTCTGTTTGTCAGATATGTTGTCAACATTAATAATATTGCAGCGAGCTTTAACAGAATGGGATGACATGCAGCATTCACGAGCCTGTCGGACGTGATGTTTTTGACAAGCGACATGTTTCTGGCAGTGACCGTCGGCTCAGACACAGGCTGTGTTGGAGTCAATACAACTATCTGGTACAAGACTCGTGTTGTGGCCTCTTGTCGATCCATAAAGTACTTTCTTGACAACCAGGTACCAGAATATACGCACCCTCCTGCTTACTGTGGGAAATGGATTATCTTGCTTGTTATCACAAGTGCCACGACACAAATGTATTTGGTCCCTGATGCTGTGAATTCAGTTGTGGAATACAAGAACTTCACCTTTAATGTTAATGCAGGGTCTGCTGTTGCATCAGCCTGTTGATGTTGACGTGAGACTCTGTTGGGTGAAATGTGGCAAAGTTAGGGACCGTGTGGAAATGATTAGGGGAGGGGTTTTATTTTCTTCTAACCCTGACTTTACTGCGTATTTCATCCTAACCAATACATTTTATAGTTTAAATAGTTATTGTATAGTTTGTGCCACAACCCCTAAAAGGTGCATTTTGCCATTTTCAGAGGACAACAGCTCTGTCTCTGTACATGATTAAACACATTGTACTAGAATATTTTGAGTGTATATTATATATAATACTTGTTGATGTTGATGGTTTTAAGAAAATAGGGCTTGTTTTTACAAAGTGAAATAAAATGCAGCCCCTTTAAACACCAATGTTTGTACAGTCCCTTAGATTATCGGTGCAATGTCAGAGAGGTACTGTTGGTGTAGTGTAGGTCAGATCTCCTAAGTATTCATTGTGAGTGGGGGTAGGGCATTAACTATGTCAATTAAAGGACCATGGGTACAGTGTAGTGCTATGGCCGCACTATTTATTGATACAACGTGTTGGTTTAACAGTCTTAAAGTTGAATGTCATTGTCTTTGGAAATAGAAGTTTGACAAACAAAACAAGGTCCACTTACCAGCTTTTTCTGGAACTTTCAGCAGACTTCAGATGTGGTTGAAAGCTCCGGAAAGACTTAGTACATGCACCCAGCTGGAGTGAAGTGTAAATTCTTTGGCAACACACTCAGATATTTTTATTATGATTATCTGAGATAAACACACCTGATGGTGATGCAGGAGTTGTACAGTATGCTGTGTAACAGTGTAAAATCACTAAAGGCATGAGACGGTCAGAGGAAGACCAAGTAGGAAGATTGGTTCATTTATAAAGTTCTGATTGGTTGTGTGGTTCAGCTGTCTGCACAGCTCCGGCGCTCCGGGTCCAGTTTCACGTGATTCTGTCAATCTACTCAACAATCAATCTGCTGCTCACTTTGCCCGCGCTCCAGTTTCATGGAGTCTTTTTACAGATAACTCAATTCAGCCAATCACTGCTCCCCTGCTGTCCTGACGACTGACAAACTGTCCGTGCAGCGTCAAGTCAACTCACTCAGCCAGGTTCCAGTTCCAGTGCCAGACAGAGGTGATCGTCCAGTCGGGAGAGGCTCCCCCCGTCAGCTCCCGCTGGAACCTGCAGAGAGGAGCAGACGTGTTTAACGGGAGCTAAGACTCGTTTCAAAAATTCAGAGAAGCATCCAAAACTCTTTCTACTAGTACACAGCGGTCGTACAGCTTAATTTAAGCACTTTCAAGGTACTTAAACCCAGAATGGAATTTCCAGACTCGAAGCCTTATGATGACGATTTAAATTGTTACTATGGTGGCCAGGAGACAACAAACAAATATAACATGTTAAAAGATTTGTGCTTTTCATGAAAACAGGAAGTGTATTTCAATTCAAGCATATTTCTAACTTTGAAAACATAACGATTAAAATTAAGCATTTCCCAAATCCTTAAAGATTTTGTAAAGTATTCAAAGTCCTGAAGGAAAAGGAAAAGTGACCCAACACTCATCTCAAACTAAGTTCTGCTTCTCGTCTCACCTTGAAAACAATGAGGGGAGGATTCTGAAAATGGCTTCCTTATCCTGCCAAACTGTCTGTTTGCTAGCCTTCGGGATAACATTTGAAGTGTAACAGGCTTTCCCCCGAGGGGATTCTAAGACCTGAAACAATAGGAAAGGGAATCTGGTTAACTAGATAGGTGGGCATTGGGCAGAATAGCCACACCATGCGGTCCCGAAACAAACCGGATTACTGATTGGGAATGGAAAGAGGCTTTGACTGTTACATGCACTTCCCTTTCTGCTGTTACAGAAACACCCTAACCTGGCAAAGCTGGTCCGATTGCTGCTGTGCTTGTATGACTTTTTTTATTTTTAATTTGGACCTCTTTTGTCCCCGTCACACCAGAGGAGTCTCCTCAGCAACTCAAAATCACATTTTCAGGGTGTTTCGTGTTCCTGTACTGAAGTGATATTGTTTCTTTAAGTGCTCTGAATAAGGTGACAATAAGGTTTTACGGTTCCTCACTGCACGTTTAACTAACTAAAGGGGAGAGCACTGCGGCATTATTCCGCACTGCCAGGTCTCTGTAAAGGGCTAGTGACACAGAAATGTTGGAGCAACCTAAAGAAACATTAGACCAACAGGTTCGATTGCCATCACACTGACATAACGAGGTACTTGTCTGGAAGCGGGCTAATAATTGCTAACTGACTGTGTGTCTGTTAGTGAAATGAATGAAAAGATATTGGGAAAGTTTGCCACGACGCCTCCTGGTGAACTTGGAGATGTATTACAGGTCAGGGTTGTCCCTCGCTCTGCTTTTAGGAACTTTTCTTCTTATCAGCACATACATGTCTTACTTTAAAGTGTATTAGTGACATAAATATGTCACACAAACTCACTCTCTTCCACACACACAGTGTTTTGTTACCCACCCAACAAAAACAGACGTGCCATATGTTGGAGAGCCTGCAGGTAACTGAGCGTTTGCCAACATATAATTATCTCTCCAAGTAAATATTTGTACCTTTTGTATTGTGATTCAGCGTGCCCCGTATATAGAGATAGATAACATCTGAGCAAGTTAATGTTCAAAAAACTTGCTTTAAAAAGGTAAAAAAAAAAAAGTGTGCTCACGATGCATGAAATAGATTTGAACACGTCAAAGAATGAGGGAAGATTTGATTGTAATCCATACTTCTGGACACGTGGCGTGTTTGCAGGTGACGAGCGGAGTGCTTACTCATAGACTGCGGTCACTATTTTCTTCTGTGGGCCGGCATCTTCACCGGAGGCCACTTTGAAGATCTTTGTGCCCTCGGGGTCATCGGGGCCTTCAAGTGTTGACAGGAACCAAAACCTCATGACGACGAAGCAGAACTTTCTACCTGCAAGATCCCAGAGAGCAGCAAGCCGACGAGTTAGCAGGAGAGATGGTTATAAGAAGGCAGATGAAGTCTTTGAAGCAGTTGTGTCTACAGGTGATCCTCCTCTGACCTGCAGCCTTTGACTTGATGTTTCAAGGCGCGCACTAACTCGGCTCCTAGAGCAGTCCAACTGGTTTTCTCAGCTTGTGAAACACCTCAACAGAACAGAAAGGCGACGCCTCTCAGTCTGTGCATGCAACGCACGAGGACTTATCTTTAGCGAACTCACCGCGCTGATCAAAGACGACGGACACGTCTTCCGGCAGCATAAAGACGATGTCATCCGCCGTGACGGCTAGCTGCCGTCTCTGAGCATCGGTGAGAGACCTGCACCTCTTCTCGACATAATCTATCATCTGAAATGACAAAAAAAGATCAAAACTAAATTATTAATCCTCACCCAATAAAACAATGGACTACTTTTTCATTCTGACCCACGTTTTTTGGAAGATTTATTACATTGTTTGGACTGCCAGGCTGTTTCAAAGCCTGCCAGTAAATGTGCTAGCAGGCTGTGAGAACTCTATAAAGTGCTCAGATCCCACAACCTAAACAGCTGGTTGTAAATAACTGACTCTTGAGTTGAATATATCTCCAGTTTGTGAGTGCATCGTCTGTTACCTCATCGGACACGGCCCCCACCAGCTCGTGGTATCTGCCCGCGGACATCGTGCTGGAGACGTGGACCAAAGCCTGCGATGGATGACAAACAACCAGGTTGGTTCTCCTGCGTCAATACAGATGTGTTTGTGGGCTGAACTGACTGTGTTGGCTGTGATGCACCAGGCTGGGAACCTTGGTCTTGACCGGTAATAATGGTGAATTAAAAAAAAACGGCATTAGCCATTTAGTAGATTGTTCTGGAACCTTCAGTCATATAGCCTGATCTTCATCAGCAGATGGAAGTTTGAACTTCCCTATTTTTCTCCCCGGAGCACTTTAAGGAACTTTAGCTTTGAGCCACGACAACTAGGACAACTCCCTCTGCTGAAGATGATCATGTCATATGAATGAAAGCTCCAGAACAGCTACTAAACAGACCAGGAGGGGAGATCACCTCCTCAAGAGTTATTTCATTTGATACTGAGTTAAATATATTAAAATTACATTTTGACAGTTGCTGTTGAGATCAACTTCTGGGATGTTTGATGCTTTTAAATGTCTGCCTCTTGTAATTTCTTCCCTCTCGCTTTTCTTTTTTATTACATGAAGTTACATCTCTTGTTTTTAATGTTTCACTTCCATCTGCAGAATCACAGGGAGCTTTGACCCCATTTAGAAGAAAATAGCCAGTGTTGGAGATGTGAGGCCTCCTGGTTACATCATGTGCTGCTGCAGCTGCAGGTGTCAGGAGTTACCTGCTTTACTCCTCTGTCAAACTGCACAGAGTTGATGTCTAACTCAAAGCACAGATCGATGAGGTACATAATGACTTTGCATCGGATCCATGTGATCGGGTCCGGGATGCCGACCACGGAGATAGCGGGCTGACCTCCGGAGCTCCGCGGCGGCTCGTCGGCTCCAGGCTGTGAGCTGAACAGTCTGTGTTTCTGGCCGGCGAACGCGAACCTCCTCCGGCCCAGTGCTCCGAGCTCCCCGGTGAAACACCCCCCCGACCTCCGCCGGTGCACGGCCGGCTGCCTGCTGCAGGTCGGGCCCCTCGTCCAGGCGCAGAGCCCGGGAGAGCGCGCAGCGAGGCCACCGAGCTCCCGGCGTGCAGCCAGGCCGGCGAGGCGCTGCATCAGAGCGGGGAGGACGCTGCGTTACAGGCGGCGTGTGATCCACGGAGCGGGGCTGAAGCAGCCACCATCGTCACAGCTGCCTTTGTAACCTTATGCAACTCTCCCCATGCTGTACCCACAATCCTTATCGTGTTCACGACGTACACACACATTACTGCTGCCTTCAGGTGCTGCGGAAAATGCAGGAACTTTGATCTCAGGACGGAAGTATTGTTCCGTGTTTATTTAATTAATGTCTTTGACTGTGAAAGTGCTTCAAATGTTTAAGTGAAGTTGGAAACTGGAGAATTAAGAATTAGGGGGTGGGTGGAAGTATGGAGCCTAATTATCTGACGCAAAATGTTATTTACAACGTTTATATTGTTGTTAAAGTCTGTTTTTCTTTCATTTCCAGGTGATAAACTTTTCTAGGTTTTTCTAATCAGAAATGTGTGTTCAGCAAAGCCACGTCAAATATTTCCTCGAACACATGACTGCATATTTATGCCTTATCTTATGTGTTCACACATTTAGTCCCACACTTTTGCATTTAAATCAGATACTTGCTTCGTGTGTTCCCACTCATCCTGCTGCTGCGTACAGTCGCTCTCAAATGAAATCAAACAAAAGCTCGCGAAGGACAATATTTGTACTGATTAAGTGTTTCTCTCGCTCTCTCTCTCTCTCTCTCTCTTTAAAATCCAGTAAGCCGAAACTTACAGGGAGCACTTAAAGGCAGCAGAGTGGATTCACCGACAGCCTCCAGTAGAGGGAGACAAATATCCATTTGTCCGCCTCGTGTCGCGCGTGTGTGTGTGTGTGTGTTTTAAAGAAACAACTAGAAAACTAACTTTAAGTGTATGTGTGTGTGTGTGTGTGTGTGTGTGTGTGTGTGTGTAGCCTGTTTTTATAACAACATATCAGAAAAAAAAAAAACCCCGCTAACTTCACCCCCCAAACCCACACACACACACACACACACACACACACAGAACCAGTTCCCGCCCAGGCTTTTGTTTTCTGCGCAGGTGCCCAAAAATGATTGTGCGAAAATGTGAAATTTGATCAGCAGACCAAAACATCATTAAGTCCCCGCTGTTCCCGGTGATTACAGGTCAGCGCCGCTTTCCGGTCGCCCTCCTGTGCGCCTGCGCGCGCACGCGGCACACACCTGCGCGCGGCCCCGCCCACCTGAAGTTCATTTTATTAATCAATAATTAGCAGCGCGGCTCTCGGTGGTTTGAAAAACGCGCTCAGACACGGAAACCTTCGCGGGACGTATCACAGTCATTATGTGCGTCAGCTGAGAGCACTTCTTTTACATCTGCGAGTCGGCTCGAGCGGAATATTAACGAGCGCGCGCCGGAGAGGATTCATTGTTGGACAAGCTGCAGACAAACAGCTTCACGTGTGAAGGACAGCAGTTGTGAGTCCATGCTGCTGGTTATTACACCATAATCAAGACCTCTAGCCAGGGTGGGGCGAAGGTGGAGGCGTCAAAGACGTGTGAAAACTTACGTTTGTTTTCTTATGTGAATAATTAACACGTGACACAACGTGGATTTGTTGTCACGTGTGCCCTGCAGGCTCATGAACTCATATATAATAATATATTTGATATAATATATTAACCATAAACAGTAGTGCTGCAGCTGAAGGGCACCGAGGTCGTGCATTCTGCATTGTTTCTGGTAAATGTGCACATTTTAACAACATGAGAGAGTAGTTCACACTCTACAAGTGCAGACAATATATTCCCGAGAGATACACTTTGTGTTCATATCTTTAAATGTGACTGTATTTAGGCAAAAACAATTCAGTTAAATTACAATAAATTGGAGGGATTTTTGTATTTATACCCAAAATCTTATTCCTGGCAATGTGGAACATTCTTTCACAATTATTTTCTAGAGCTAAAATAAACAGAAAATATAACTAAACACTTTATTGAATGAATAACTTGAAACAAAGAGTTACGTTTGCATCTTTTGGTGGCGTGGCAGTGGATTCATGACCTCAGTACTTCTGAAATCCTGAAGGTTTACCTGCTGCACCCACCGCAGGTCTGTCCCGCCGAGACCACAGTCTTGTACCTAAACGGGATCCGGTGTCATGGAGACGGCCTGTGAGCTGTAGCACACACTGAGCTCTTTCCTCCGTTGTGCCACTGAAAGGCACTGTTGTCCACAGCTGAACTCCCGGGTAACCGCCACCGACGGGGGATGAAGACGTCGTGGTGAACGGACCTGTGAGTGTGTGATGAAGGTCACTGGTGGTGCAGGGGTTAAACATGAAGCCTGGTTCATGAGACAGCTTCATCAATAAAATGTGGGGCTCTGGTTTATCAAATAATATATTTTTATATACATTTTATTTGAGTGTCCAAATAATGAATTCCATGTACTAGAATAAAATAAATGGAATAAAATGAAAAAGTCGTGTTCATGACTTGGACTTTCTGACACTACATGCGTCAGTGATGTGCAAAATCCAAATTTACTGCTCACTCTAAAGTCAACTGTCTGTTATGCAGGGAGTTGTGAACCAGTGATTCTGGGTGAAGCGCATGTTTATTTTATTCATATTTTCCTCTAATTGTTTTTTTTTTCTTGTGTAAATTATTGTGAGTTTTCTGTGAATTACAGTGAATGAACCTGCGTTCATTTCTTTTAGTTTTCAGGGTCAGAAGCCACTAAAGGTCGGTGATCACTGACAACACAGATATAAAACAGATTCATGTATTTTGTGTCTTTTTCCACAACTCGTTTGTTCTGATTCCAACTTTCTGTCTCTTTTTAAACGTGAAGCGACGATGGACTCAAAAGAGCCCATTTTTATTTTTTTTTTGCTTTTGTCTTCCTTTATTATGAGGTTTAGGAAACAACTTGGTCAACTTTTCCGCCGCTGGAAAAGGATGACATGTTCAATCTGAAGGGAAGAAGAAGGAAAAAAAGTGTTGTTTGTGTAAATTTGAATGTAATCTGGGCTACAGGTATTGGATTTTGTCTGCTGGCAGGGAGCCACACACAATAGCAGGCACAGGTGTTGACCAAAACAAAACAAAAAAGCAGAAAGTGATTTGAATTATCATTGTAGAATGCGTTTGGCATCTCCGCAATGGAAAGAGCTTTAAATAGAGCCACAAAGTTTCATGTAAAATTGAGGCATGGATATTTCCCAAAAATTATGTTTCTCCATTTCTTTTTCTCTCTGCTGAAGGTTTTTACTAACTCTCGATTTCAAAATGCGCAGCTTGTTGATCAAGAGTACAGATATCTTTGACTTGAGCGAGGGGTAATGAGAGAAATTAGCACAAATGCTCTAAGTAATAGTTCCTGATTTTTTTTTTTTCACTCTCAAATTATTTTTCAACTTGTTTTTGTATCTGTGCATAAATTAAAAAATCTGCTGAAATTTATTATTCATCTGAGATGTGATTAATATGCAAAATTATGCAAATTAAGATGCAATTAGGCTCCAATTCTCTAGTGGAATTTTCCATTATAATTTAATACAAAGTAACAGAGTAATTGGTGTCACGTGTAATTACGGTTACTCAAGTGCACTTTCAGGGATGCAAATGATTCGCTATAGGTTGGTTATCCTATGCAAATGTACCATGTGGTGTTTTAACAAGTCGAGGGAAACACAATGCGTCGGTTACCCAGTGGGGTTGGAACAAGGTAAAGACACCAGGGTGGATTTTCTTTTCTTAAATGAGTTGGAAAACTTTCAGCGCTCAGATTATCACCACTTTTTTTAAAAAATGTTGTGCCGAGGAGCAGACGTTGGTCCGTCACCAATCGATCAATTTAGAGGAAGTGGGACCTCGCGTTTCAGGGAAAGGAGGTGGTTTCCAGCGTAAAACTGTTGCTTCGGTTGACACAATTCAGAAGAAGTGTCGCCCCACCTCCACCCTCCACCCTCCACCTCTCCTCGATTCAGTCGGAGCTTTTTGTGACTTCATTACAACTGTGCCCTGTTTGATCAATGACACTGCAAATGTCACGAGCAATCACCAAACATTATGCGCGGGGGGACAAATACCCCCGCACTCTGTTTGACAAACTTTGCAGTCGGCGGCCGGGCGGAGAGAAGAAAAGCGATTATGTAATTGATATCTATTTAGATAGAATGAAAGTCCCGTGAACGCTCGGAGGGAAAAACGTCTCGCAGAGCAATTCCTTCTTGGGAGGCAAATTGATTTTAAATTGTTACATGGCTGGTTACATGTCCTGACATCTTGCTTTGCTCGCTCTCTCTGACACACACACACACACACACACACACACAGGCTCTCTGGCATTAAAAACATACACAGACACACTCTCTTGCAGACACACACCCTCTGCTATCTGTCTTGTTCACGATCAACGCACTGAACAAAGACATCCTCCCTCCCTCCTCCCCTCCTCACCCATCTTCCCTCTCTCTCTCCGCCTCCACTCTGTGTGCCTGCCTGCTTGCACAACTCTCTCAAAGAACATAATCCCTCAACAAAATGGAAACACAAAGGAAACTTGAGCTCAATCCTATAAACGCGCGGACACAGCAGACAATGCCTCCTCCCACCCGTTTCCCCCTATCCCCGTCCCCCTGCCTCCCCAACAGCCACAAATGCCCTGTGGCACAGATCAGGCTTTATCAGCCCTCCCCTCCTCCTCCTCCTCCTCCACCTCCTACATCCATCCATCCCTCCTTCCCTCCACGATTAGTACCCCACCGCCACCCCGCCCACCCTGCCTCCAGCGTCTCCCATACCTCCACACAGACCGTTCACATGCAGCAGGAGGGTGGAAGGCCGGTTGGCGATTTGGCTTCTGTGTGCAAACAAATGTGATTCCAGAGGTGGAGCGCTGCTACATCTGCTGCTGTTAACGTACGGGGGAGGTGTCCGGCAGGAAGCTCAAGTGAAGCAGCAGTTTGACTACTAGTTTATCCTGCAAGACGCTCACTTTGGCACTTTGACACACCAGTCACCTGTCAATCAAATTGATCAATTGTCAATCAAGTTTTCTTTACATTGTTTTGTTTGTTGACATTCATAGGTGGTCTTCAGCCGTGACGATAACCAACAAGTCATCCTAAATAATCCGTCGTAGTTAAAGTACGTTGCTCGTCCGTTTCCTTTAGAGTGACACATAAGAGATGCATCATGGCTCTGGGTAAAGTTAGGGAACACTTGTCGGGTTAGGGAACACTTGTGGTCATGCTTCAAGAAAAGCCTGCAGTCCGTTGGCGACCGCGTTGCTCTTCAACAACCTGAAGTTGTGACCCGACTTCCCCCTTTGCTCCCGTCTTAACTACAACTACAGGGCTTTGCCACTTACACGTGAACATATGTTGTTTTGAGGCACTTTGCTGACGCGACTGATGCTGTTCTTCTTCTTCTTCCGAAACAAACGCATCACTTCCTGTGTGAGTTTTCCCAGGAAAGACGTAGGAGGCATATGTTTTTACACTACGCAAAGTGAAATCTGTCACAAGCAAAAAAAACTATAACAAACACTTGTCAATTAGTATCTTTGTCTTCTGTAAATATCCACTAGTTTACTCTAATCACACTTTACAACACTGAACTCCACAGTCACTGTGTGCCCTTCATATGCAGGAAAGATGTGAGCTGACGATGGCTTGTGGGTTTGACAATGTAGGTCAGAGTCGGTTTCCACAGTTCGACTTAACTGTTTTGCGCCCGTTTGTTATTAGAGCTCATCCACAGCTCCGGCACCTGAGCACTAGCTGATGCCCAGTCTTCCCCTCCTGAGAGTGATTGCCGCTGGGCGTCGGGGAGGGAGCCCCCTGGAGGTGGAGGAGAGGTGGGTGAGGTTTGATCTGCTCTAATCTGGTTGTCGGTGGGAGGTGGGGATGGTGTTGGGGAGTTGTTTGGCATCTGTACCGGGACTCTCTGTGGCTGTGTGGTCTTCGGAGAACCACTTACCGCCCCCGTGCTCTCCTCCAGTTCCAGGCTCGGGAAGGTGAGGCAGGCTCTCTCCCTCCTAACCCCCCCCCCCCCTGCACAACCTGCTGATTAAATCAACTCTACACAGGGCAAAGCGAGATAACAGAGGCAAAGTAGGCCGCCTTCACTCGCTGACACAGGAAGAGGAAGTGCCTCGGTGTACCTTCACCTGTGCCTGCTGCCTCGCTGGTGCTGCCGCTACAACGCGTTGCACAGCTGGAGACGAGACAGCGAGCGCGTTAGATCAGAGAGCAGTGAGGCTCACGTGTCGCGTTTCCTGCTACTGCGACTGTGTGGAGTGACCATCTGAGGCCTCAGAACAAAAGACACGGAGAAGGTGGCTCAGTTCTGCCTCAACTGAAATCACTAACCGCTCTTTGAAAGCGGTAGTGACTCAAAACCAACAAAAGTCATTTACATTCTGCTTTTTATACGTTTGACTTCACAAAGTAACATTCAAACCCCACGAATGTGTGGATAACTTCATTTTGCTTAAGAAAGAAAAAAGGCAGGTAAGTTGTTGTCTCACATGTGGCTCAATAATTAACCTTAAATCAATTTGGAAATTCAGCAGCTGAAGTAGTGGAAAGAAAAAAAGGTTGGGATTCTTTTATTTATATTTCCCTACGTTTAAGATGCCAATGAGCAAATCCCACAAACATCAGAGATCTGGGATGGCGAGTCCTTCTCTATAAATTTCTATAAATGTCTGGTCTCTTTTCATGGATTACTGTCATTTGCCATCCGCTATTGTGAGCGGCTGCCAGGCTGGCTTGCCATTTCTGGGCCTGTGTTTCCAACCTTGATATATTTGCCAAATGAATATTTGAAGCTGTAATTAAATTTATCCCACCTCTACACCTTCTGTAAGACGGCCACCTTGCACATTTCTCACATGCCATATTTCAGCTATTTTTTGTGTGAAAAAAAAAAAACGGAAGAAAAAAAAAACACAGCTCGTTGCCATTTTTTAATGATTTGGAATGATATTTTTACTGGAATAAATCTGATTTCAGGACATTCATAATGGTCCCTGCTTACGTATTCAGACGTAAATAGACATTGTGTGGCGAGACGAGCGTACAGAGCTGTCACTGGCTTCATAAACAAACTTCATAAAATGTCTGCAAATATGATAAAAAAAATTAGGAGCTGGAATTATAGCAGAATTTGCAGAATCCTGACAAACAAGTTACTATTTCCAGACATGCCAAGAGAAGGCGCTTCAAATCAGCATAAATGTGTCCACATGCAATAATAGAAGTCTTCTCATTAACATATTAACATGTCTGCTGTGGAGATCCACACATTTTAAATGTAAATCCAAAAGAGTTTGCTTATTTGTGTAAAGTGAGCTTCAGACTGCAGGAAAGGTACTGATTTATTAATAGACGGCGTACAAGAGGAAGCTGAAAGTGTTGTTCATCCTGAGACACGAGGCCTTGACTAAACATTTGATTAATTCATGATAACAATGGAGCTTCAACTCTGTATTTTTTTGTGTAATTTTCCCAACGTTACATGGTTGTTTCTGATTCATCACTAACAGCGAACTGTCAAACTTGTGCATTTAGTTTTCATCGTGTATTTAAAACTCTCCAGTCGTCTTGTCCGTCCTCCGCCTCTCCATCAGAGGATCGAATGACTGACGCGTCCCGTCGCCGCCCTGCCTCTGAATCCCGTTAGTTACTCTTTAAAGAAGCCCACTCCTCATAATTAAAAATCTCCGAGCCTCTCAATAATTACCACAGGTCCCCCTGCACTTTTGAATTGCACTTGTGGTGACATAATTCATTAGTGTTTGTCCAAAGAAATGATTTAGAGTCTTTAAAGTGCTCCTCCATGCAGAATAGCTATTAAAGCAGCCATATGCACATATGCTTGGAGCGTTAAACGGTTTGTTGAAGTCAGTCGGGGTACAAGCGATGATAAACATAAATTATGACTAATACACTGCACCAGTGGCTTTTTCGAAAATAAAAAATTACTGACACAGGGAAACCACTTTGGATTCGACGCCGCAGCGTTACAGCCCCCCCCCCCCTTCATCTGTGTGTGCTGAAGCGAGGATGTAGGAAGCACAACACAAATGGCTCGGGCATCACCTTGAATATTCAGATGGGTAAGCTAATCGTTTATGCCTGGATACACCATTGTGATTACCTGGCTCCTCTGGCATCACTTCTGAGCCCTCTCGAGGCGACGCAGAGCGCCTTTTGTTTTCATTTGCTTCCATTAAAAAGTTTAGACCACACGACTCTCGCCGAAGTTCCACTTGATGCCATAAATCTATACCAATCAATGTTATTTCTTTTTGCTTTAACAACCTGTGATCGCTTTTCTGTGTGTGACAAACACCCCCGATGAGGAGTGCGCCACAAATGACAAAAGAGAAAGATGATTTCACCACCTAACAGCTGGTGAGAATGACTTTAACACCAACGCTGTCAACAGTGTGTTACTGTAGTGTGTTACTATAGACGTGGATCTTTGATTTCTGTCCTTCATAACACACAAAGACATAAAACTACATCTTATTCAACATCTTAACATGTTCATCTCATGATTTTGGCCTTTTAAAAATGTTTTATGGACATATTTGTAGGTACAAATAGGTAGTATTTGAGTATTCAAAAGAATAAAAAATCCAAATAACAAAAATTCATTTACCTAAAATAACAAAACGTTAACAGTTTATATAAGGAGGTTGACAAGATTAAATGTGAAATGATTTCTTTGTCATATCTGATAGTTTACTGATTATTTTGGGGGTCAGACTAAACGTATGATTTAAGGCTCTGTGAGATGGTAAACAGGCATTTAGACACGACGACGATAAACTGATTCATTGCGACAATAACCAGCAGATAAAACGATAATGTAAATAAGGATTAGTTGCAGCTCCTTCATGTTATAATGATTTTTTGTGTTTTTGAGTGGGAGGGTATTTTTTTACTATATTGGACCGCTTGAGTGACGAGACACCGGCTGGAATCGACCCGGCGACGCTGCAGTCACCACTTGACTACCATGGCTGTCCGCGGTGTTGGTTATTATTGCCCCTGACCCGTCCTGCCGCCGCGGCACTCACACCTGCAGTGTGGAAGCCTCCAGCTCGTGGTGAGCACGGCCCGGTGTATTACCATACACCCTGCATTCATCACTTTGTTTCCCCTTTTGTGTTTCTCCTTTTTTTAAGAGAACTGCAGGAATTATTAGCGGCTTAGCAGCGAGAGGCCCCTAAGTAGCTCTCGGGGTGTAAGCCTCTCTCCCAAGTTAAGGCCAACAGCACTCTGAGCCCCCGGCCCCATTCAGTGATGATGTACATGTCAGCAGGGACACGCAATGATCCCTCACTTCTCCATGCTTAATGATCGTTTTCTTTCTTACACTCTGTCGTTCATTCAAGTAAATCCACTCCCCTAAAAAAAACTAAATATTAACACCCTGTCGAACAATAGTCCTCAGAAAGCATGAATCAGCAGATGATTCTCAATTCCATGCACACAACAGGGGATTGTATTGAGGCTGTGTGTGTGTGTGTGTGTGTGTGTGTGTGTGTGGGTGGAGGGGAGCCTCTGTTAGCACCGACACTTCCATCCAACAAAATTTCAAACCCCCAGCATCAGTGCAGAGCTTATGATCTGTGAGAAAGCCGAGGCGAGTTGCGTGGCGGCGGAGCACCTCGCCCGAGTCTCCAGACGGCCTGATTTGGGAACGCCGTGAAATCCGTGGCACCTCTCCTGGCTTCCTGGCTGAACGGCTGCCATATCTTGTGATGGACTGAGGCAGGAGAGAGCGAAGCAGCCAGGGATGAATACGGCTTAATCTTTACCCAGGCCACATGTGTGTGCATGATAACATGGTTGCTTTCTTCCTGTGCAGGGTTATTCTCCAGCAGCTGCCAGGTTAGCTGCCTCGCACAGCCGTGTTTCGCTGCGATATTTGCCCGCTGTAAAAAGAACTATTGCACCTAAGGTGGGGGCTAATGCATGTTTTTGGAATTGGCGGTAATTCCTGACACATTTCGAGAGACAGATAGGGTGTCTTATTGCAAATGACAATATATGTAAAGACACCTAGCTCCCCCCCCCCCATCCTTTTAGTTCCTAATATTTTATTTGTGAGGAGCCTCCTTACGCTGAAGATAGAGGTTATTTTTATAATTAAATGGCGGCGTTGTGATTAAAAGCTGCTAGACACGCAGCAAAACACCCAAACACACATTTTAAGTCGGGCCAGACGTAAAGAAAATGCTATTTTGGGGGCGTCACATCACACCAGGTTCCTACGCAGAATGAATAGAGATCTGAAAGTCGCCGCTAAACGGTCACTAATTCTTCCAATTTTGACTTCTGAATTTACAACCAACAAAGACAACATGAATTCTGTAGCATTCAAAATGTCTGACTTTGTGTGTGTGTGTGTGTGTGTGTGTGTGTGTATGTGCGCGCTACATGCAGGTGCTCTTTACTCCATACATCTTTCCATCATCTACATTGGCTTTAATGCAATCACTCCAGCAGCTTGCTGTAAATTTCCCTTCTTTTCTCTCCTTCCCGCATAAACTTTCTCCCCCTCCGCTCATCTGCCCGGCTACACAAAGCCCATTTATTATGATTGCATTACCATAAATGATTTTATAACATCTGCTTGTCAATAATTATCGTACAAATTCCTGTGCCCTCTGACCCGTGCTCTGAATGAACCCCAGGTGTACGGCACTGTCGGGCTAATGAGTAGCGCCGCGCTAGCACATTGTCCCCACGTCAGTGCACATAGCCACCCAGCCACTTCAATTAGAGCCTGACACGCGCCTTAATATTAGCCCAAAATTGAGGCATCAGGCGCTAATTGAAAACATTGCATTCAAGAAGAGAGACGCTGTAAGCAAATGGTGGTGATATCTGATCTAATGTCCTGACGGACGCACAACGAGAATATGGAGCGATTCTTTTATATTTATATCTTTTCTATATATATATATATATATATATATATATATATATTTGTCTATTAACCACAAGTTTTGGGGCATTTTACAACACAAGCAGAAATAATGTGGACGAGGGCAAGTGGAACACATGTAGACTATTTCCTAAGGAGAAATATGATGACGAAAGATGATGAAGCAGTATTTTAGAAAATAATTCAAAATAAAGTCTAGAACGTGCTATAATGTGGTTGTAAGCAGATAATAGGACGGCGGTTAAGTGTTTAATTATGTATTTGTCAACAACTATAACTTCATGAATGATTGATAACATAGCTGTAATCATTTAAAAGTATTTATTTATTTGTTATATTTTTAACCAAGTATTTTTTTATTTATTCATATGTTATATATATATATATTCATATATTCATTCTTATGTGAATGACCTTATTGTTGAAAGGTGCTGAACAAATAAAGTCGCCTTGTACGTGTGCATAAAGCTTTTATAACACCTTTATTAAATATGATTACAGCTATGTTGTACTACTTATTGATCACTGATTGACTGTTTATACTCTACTTACAGGTGCTTCAAAGTAGAAGGTATAATTGTCAACTTATACACACTTAAATGCGTCTTTATTACGTGTTAAATACTCCTAAATAGGGGAAAAATAACGTGTTAAAGTAAAAATAATGTGTTAAAAAATTTTACATAATAAATGAGTGCCAGACAAAGCGGTCCTGTCTGACAGGTGTGCATTAGACTATAGTAATTTAAATTAGACTTTTTTACAACAGAAGACTTTGCCAGGTTTGTGATAATGCTGCTCATTTACAGAAAACAATAATAATTAATATTATTACAGATTAATTCAAAATCAAGTCACAATTATTACTCAAGGTGTACCTTGATCTTCACGTAAAGCAAAGCTTTTGGGACTTGGCTGAAGCGACAACGTGGCTGAAGTAATATTAATTGTGAAGTGAACTTCTGGAGTAAAACATAATGAGCGAGATCTTAAACTGAACCAAACAAACCCTCCAACAAACACGCAGTACAATCCCTTTAATGCCACATGCTCACATTACAGACCATCATTCAAGTGCTCAAAGACACTGAAGTGCATCAGTCTATTACACAAGTCTTGTTCTCCCCGAACATCAGCCTGGTTGCTCTACAGCAGACACAACTGCAGAGTCAGACGCAGTCCTAATTGAAAAGTTAATTAACTTTTTGAAGTCATCAGCTGTCATTCCTGCAAATCAGACTCCGGCCCGGCCCCCGAGACCAACTGCATATCAGTCTTAATGGCAGGGGACCCACTGCTTGGCTACGTGGGAACATTTGGTCATTGAAAGTACCATTTATAGAGTATTGTTTAATTAAAGTTTAATTAAGAGAACTGTATGCGGAATTTAATTTCTAGTACGAATTATTGTTGAAAACAGAGAGCAACTCAGATAATCAAACTTTTCATTATCTTCTGCTCCCTCCTGAGGGGCCTCCGCTGCTTCTTTGTTGACGACTCCCTAAACATAAATGAGAGGAAGCTACCCACAATGCATTGCATATTTGCACGTTTTCTCTCATACGTCAACTTCCTTGTGTCGAACATTTTTGTTTTTAACCAACAAAAGCTTCCACTTGTCTGGAGCGGATAACCATCTGAACAGTGTTGCTATCAGTGCTATCAAAATCCACAGACACTCTGAGAACCTCAGTGGACCGCTGATATCTCCACGGTGGTAGAATACGCACAGATAAACCAATGCAGTCTCCACAAACAAGCATGAATTTTCAAATGTGACCTACGTGTGTTCCTACATAAATCGTTTTCGAAGGTGAATACATTTTTTGAGAAGTGACAACATTTCTGAAAAGTGAATACATTCTTGGAAAGTGAGGACATTTTCTTTTTAAGTGCAGAGATTTTTGAGGAGTGAGGGCAACTCTTTGCATTTATTTGCTGGGAGTTACTTCCACACACTTTCTGCATTATTTCAATACATTTCTTTCCAGAGAGTCTTCTCCTTTTTCCCACAAACTGACTTCTGAATTCAGGCCAGTCTCGTCAAATTCAGCAGGACGTGAGTTGAGGTTCAGCCACGCTGCTGTCTCATTTTCGAGGTTCTGTGCAGACGTGTTTTTTCTGGGGGTCAGCGCAGGTTTAATTGATTCTCCTTCTCCCTCCGTCTCTTATTAGGGCCACAGCGCCTCTCCATGGGAACTGCTAATTGGCCCTCCCCAGTGGCCACTTGCAGAAGCAGGCAGACGTGGCCCGGCAGACACTTCTGCCGGTCCACAGGGACGACAGCGGAAAAGAGACTCACGCCGACTACGCGGCTCTGTGGATCTGGTTCTTGAGGGACGACAGTCTGATGTCTCCCTCCTTCACCATCTGGACACCAGATTTACTGACAAACCGATTGAGACCAGAGAGTTTCCACGTGATAACGCTCCTGTATGCTCAAACTGGTGTGTGTGTGTGTGTGTGTGTTCTTGTACTTCTATCCTTGTGAGGACCAGTTTGAGTTTTAGACTTTAAGAGTGAATTTTAAGAAATAAGGATTCTCACAAGTGGGAATGTTTATTCAAAATGATGACGCGTGGACATTTTTAAAAAGTCAAGACATTTTGAAAAGGGGATGATAATTTTGGGACATTTTCAAACAAGGACATTCTTGGAGAGTGAGGACATTTTCCAAAAAGAGAGCACATGTGTGTGTGTGTGTGTGTGAGAGAGAGAACAATAGAGACAGAGACACACAGAGAGAAAGTGTGGGAGTACATGGGATGATTTAAAGGTCATGTGTGTTGTGGGAAGGGCGTGTGCCTGTGTGTGTGTGTGTGTGTGTGTGTGTGTGTGTGTGTGTGTGTGTTTGCAAGTGAGTTTAAGATTGTTAATTTAGGTGTGTATGAGTGTGTATTTTGTTCATTTGGAGGAAGTGGGAATTGGGGGCTGTGGGGTGTGTGTGTGTGTGTGTGTGTGTGTGTGTGTGTGTGCACCTGTCAGGTTAGTGCACACTTGTCTGCCAGTGTATCTGTCATTTGTTTTTGTTTGCGTGTGCTTACCTGCCCATGTGTGATAGGACATTTACGCGTGTGTGTGTGTGTGTGTGCAACTGACCTTGATGTTTGTTACTCAGAAGCGAAGATGAGCAGACAGGCAGCAGACTCACCTCAGTTGTTCTTCTCGCTTCCCTTCAACCACAAAGACAGAAGAACAAGGTGCTTTTATTCCCTATCAACCTGAAGTTTACTGCATCCTGTCTCAGCTCGATATAAAACCAGCACGTTTCCTCGAATATGACATTTAAATCTTTTTAAGTAAACTTTTGAAAGAGTGCTGGAAGGCAGTGCAGGGTTGTTTTTTGATGTTTTTAGGTTTTTTTTTTGCCTCCGGTCAAACTGTTTTTTTTTTTCACACTTTGGAAAATAAAGCTGAGCAACAATGCAACACCGAGAAAAGAAAATGGTTTCGTATGCGCACGTTGAGATATTCTCACGGTGCTGAAAGGCTGAGGATGCATAATTTTTACAGTAACTTGAATAATATCAAAACATTCACACCATTGTGACTCAACAAGTGCCCGCGGCTAAAAGTTTGTCTTTCAGTCTCTTTGTTGTGGCACGTGTTTTTAATGAAATGCCCCAAATTTACCTGAAGTGCTTGTCACCACTTTTTCAGTTTCGTTTTTT
The DNA here is from genome assembly GCA_036024295.1 of Nannoperca obscura. NCBI lineage: Eukaryota > Metazoa > Chordata > Actinopteri > Centrarchiformes > Percichthyidae > Nannoperca > Nannoperca obscura. The sequence continues at coordinate 21,096 of JAVQJL010007355.1, forward strand.
GTAGACTTTAAAGCGGAAATCAACGAGAATTAAAAGGTTTTCCCCTGTCTGCTTTAACATCATCAAAACACCTTGAATAATAAAAAGAAAACCTGCAGTTTGTTGTGGTTTAAATATCAGCGTGAACACTGTTAGAGCAAGAGGTGCGAATGGAAATGGTTTTAAAAGATATTGAGTGAGGAAACATCCTGTTCAAGAAGAAGAAGAAGAAAGAAATCATATCAAAACTCACCAGTCAAAACGCTTGTGAAACCACAGCAAAGTTACAACTGTGCAGGAAGACTGGAATTGAAAATGAATCAGGCGTGAAGTTTCTCAGCGTGAGTACAGAGAAATCACAGTGGATTCCCGAGAGAGCCCGGGAGTCAGGATTAGCGTTTGAAGGCTAAATGGTGTTATCGGTTTTGATTAAGGAGCATGTACGTGGTACTCGCTCCACCTCTGAGACAGCCATAGATGTCAATAGGGCTAATTGGCTCATTAGAACAGGTATTTAACTGTGCTATAATCACTCTGTGTCATCACTTAAGCCCTGGTGGAGCACGAGGGGCTCTGGCGATTGAATACCCCTCTAACCTCTGGAATAATTTGAGATGCGAGGAAGAGAGGAAGAGTGCAGGGTGGCTCATGATATCTTCTGCTTTGTGGATTTTCACTTTTCCCTTTTTTTTTTATGGAGAATTTTAGATTTTGTTATTTGATGGTGTAGTTTTCGTGTCGTCGTGGATAATGACATTGACAACTGACATTTTTTCAGTGAATCTTTAAAGCCAGGAATAGAGCTGAGGACTAGAGGACTAGACACCAGACATACTACAATGGAATTTCCCCCAAAATACACCTGTGGTTTAAGTCATAAAAAAGCACATTTTCATCTACAATGTAATTACAGTGGGCGGCGCTGAACGACAGGTGCAGTGTGATTAGAGATCTGATGCAAGGCAAGCCTCCAAAATATTTTACATGTATTAAATGTATAATTTATTTTTGGATTGGTTAGAAAAGGATAATCTATCTTTCATCTATCGTGCATTTGAATTGTTGGTGTAAGAAGTGAAAACAGGACTTTCTATTTTTCCTATAAATGAGTCTTCAAAGCATGTAAACAAATTACTTTTGGAATTAATTTCTATGACTTTACATTTATTTGTAAGACATTATTATTATTATTATTATTATTATATTGCGATCTAATTGATAGCGCATCATGCTGCTGCCATGTCGCTGTTCTCCGTCGGTGCTCCTTTGTATTGTGCCACTTTTAAAATGAAATAATTTAAGGTTTTCCACAGTTTCGTTTCGGATTGGATCCAAAGTCACACTCCCAGCAGCATGCACAAAGCTAAAACACCAACTTAGGTACAGTTAAAAGCCAAAGAGTGGGGTGTCCGGTAGCCTGGTGGTGAAGATGTGTACCGTACAACCGTAATGTCCCCAGTTTGATCTCAGGCATGACTCTTTGTTGCATGTCACATCTCTCCCAGTGTTTCCTCTCTTCTTCTATATCTTCACTGCAAGTTGCCCAATGAAGACACAAAAGGAAAGAAAGAAGCCAAAGAATGAACGTGTCAATGGACTGTGATGATTTAATGTTTGGAAACTGTCTTATTGGAATTCCCTTGCACTAAATTTATTTCAGTACTTATTATTTTGAGAAGTGTGATTGCATGTCATTACGTGTACTTGTTTTACCATGTTTCTTATTTATATTTTTTACTTTAATTTGATTTGATTTTTCTCTCTTCTGCACTGTACACCTTCGCTGCAACAATGGAAATGTCTCCACTGCGAGACTATTCTGAAAAAACGTTTTCCTTGAATGCACTGAACATAACAATTTCATGATACCGTTTATGGAGCTGATAAATATCTAATAATTGAGGTTTCCTGTAATCTGCAGTCTGCATGTGCGCTACAATGTGCTTCATCAAAGTCAAATGAAAAACAAAAGTGTAGCGCAACTAAAATGACACAGAAGAAAAGAATCTGAAAAGTTGAGACCAAACACATCTTCCCACTTTGTTTGTTTTCCCGTTTGCACAGTTCCACACATCCGTTGGAAGCTGGTGCCATCGCTGCCATGGTCTTTTGCTTAAAGGGTGGGGGGTGGGGGGTGGGGGTTGTCCTGAGGGCCTGTTGAAGCTGGCATGGTGCTGACCACGCTGCCGTTTGCCTCTGAAAAGAATGTCTGGTGTGGCATCAGTCACTGCTGGCATTCTGGAGATGGTCTGCCAGTCCCTCATCATTGTGCCACTGCTGCACACACACACACACACACACACACACACAGAAACATAAACGCGTCACACTCAGCTCCCACCCTGTGCATGGCAGTGATAGGCAGAGGACGAAGAGCGCACATCCTTATCGACGCCAATCCAGATGAACCTACAGACACGCTTCCCCAACACCCCAGACCCACTCGCTGCACAGTTGGCCATCATTAGCCTTCTTTTAGCTGACAGTCCTAAGGCTAAGGGGAGTGTGGGGGGGCACCATTGCCAAGGTGCTCCCCTGATTTGCTACATTTCCCAGGGCTACGGGGCCTCTAGGCTTACTGGCCCATGGAGACATAAGCCCCGGCCTCCCTGGAGGCTCTCGGCCAACCCAGACGCTTGGCATGGGCCGAGCCGCCCAATGGGAGCCGTCCAAGAGCCGTGGATGGCTATGATATGTTTCCACCGAGGGCAATTTCAATCATTTGGAATTTCGATGGATGAAAGGAATGTGTTTCGCTGGGGGTGGACTCACTGAGAGCAAGTCGGGCTGCTGCTTTCACACATTACCACCGCCACAGAGCAGAAATAAGAAGGTTTCCTTCATCAAAACCAGAGCGAATTTAGGGATAAAACGTTCGGAATTAGAAAAACAATTAACCAATAAAAAAAGGCTAAAAGGGCGATTCACCTAAATTTCAATAACAACATTTTTCTCACTCATCTCCTGCAATGAATGCAGTTTTGGGTTTGTTTGTTGAGTTTTTGAGTTTTGCTCAAAGCATTGAAAAATAACATTTACACAAATTCAATGGCAGCATCGTTTTCCTCAAACAGTGTCAGTGTCTCTACTCTGGGTCATCCAGGCCAACCTTTACTAACTCCTAACAAAACCAGTGTGTTTAATGGCACCATTATATATATCTCAACATGTTGTAGTGGTCATTATTGTTATTTGCTTTTTCAACAAAAATAATATCAAATCTGCAATATAACACCACACCAGACATCGAAGTTCAGTGACGCTTCTTTTACATTTGCTCCCACGATATCCATGCAAGGTGACTCCGGCACGGTTATTGCAGCCGCTCTGTCTGGAGAAACGTCAGATAATGAAGAGAACACAGCTCCGTGTAGTAAAAAGACAACAAATGTCCAACAGTCAGTCCTCACTGTCAAACATCGTCACACCTCACAGCCGTTGGTGGTTTGTGAACATGCTAGCAGACTAGCACGCTAGCAGCACGGCTGCCCCTGTTGATCACGTGGGCTTCGCCTTGCAGGTCCTAACGGTTGAGAGTCTACCTGCTATATGAAGAGCACACTGGTGCTGTGCGTTATGATTGGATGTTTATTCCCTTGAAATATTCTTTCTTTGTGGCTTTATTGCTGTAAGCATTATCAATAGTCTGTGTTTTGTTATAATGTCAATTACATTTATAAAAGGTGGCACGCGCCCAAACACACCCCCAGTCAAAGGGTTAAAGGCACACTGATGAAAGATTACGGTAATTTTTAATCTAGACGTGTTGTTTTTTTAATTCGCTCTGACTGCTCTGCCTTGATGGTTTTGATTAATACGACCAGGAAATGTTTGTGAGCAAGACATATACTGCGATTCATCTGCAAAATAATCCAATCATTACCAACTAATGATACAGGGAGGGAGGGGGGTGGGGTGAAAAATGATTCAAGCCCACCACGGCTCCCCAACATGCATCAGGGCCCCATCGACGCAGAGGATTGGAGGCCCCACCTGTCACAGCGATGCAGTAATTGCATTGTGGGCTCTCTCCTCAGCTCGCGCTCCTCTCTTCCCCATCCACCGCCGTTCAGCTGCGCAGACAATGCTCGTCTTAATGAAGCCGTCTGACGAGGTGGCAATTACAGACTTCTGTCACTGTCACCAGGGGCAATCGTGGAGGAGGTGGAGGGGGGGGGGGGGCGGAGGATATCTCACCCCCGAGGGTTCCTCCACACCCGCTGTGTTACGCTGGATGGCGGGGTGGCTAAGCTGCTGTCAAAGGCAACTTGAGAGTGCGAGCTGGATTAGAGGTTTCCTGTATGAGTGATTGTTGGAGGTGAAGTGATGCATCGCAGCGTATGGAGATGTCGCCGGATTGACGGATGATCCAGTGACACTTCCATGCACACTTAAAAATGATGCAGTGCTTCACCCAACAGATCTGAGGTTGTTGGTTTTCTTTAAACCAGCTGAATTCTCTCTCAGATGTGTTAAAGGGTCAGTTCACCCAAATTAAATTAAAGTTGCATGTATTTTACACATGAAGATCAGTTTACTTATCATGGATGGTACGACTGAAAACAGGTGATTAGTGTCTTCAGTGGCTCTGGAAGAGCTTTCTAAAGCCTTTTGGTTTGGATTTGAGACTTGAGATCTTTTACAGAAAGCTTGGGTTACAAGCAGAGGGCATGAATGCCACCTTCAATTGAAACTTGTGAGCTTGTGGTTACAACATGGAAACTCATGTACACGATGTTCTTGAACACCACTACCAGCAACATGGCTGCCAAAAGACTCTGCCTTGTTCTTTTAAAAGTATTTTTTTCTTTCCAAGAAGCGTTGACTTACTTTCGACTCACTTTCTAGTTTCTATCAACATTTTCCTCAGACACATCACCAAAAACTAAACTGACAATATATTAACTTAATATCCACCAACTTCCAAAGCCTCCACCATTTCTGGAAACATCAGCAAACACATCACACGCTTTCAGAAAGTTTCCACTTCTGAGGTTGTGAATACCACAAGAGGGGACTCTTCATGTGGACTCTTCTTGTAAACACGGTAAACACGACAACATGAGCTTTTACCAGGCAGGAAGGGTCTAATAAAGGACACTACTTGGTTGCATTATGGGAAATGTAGGATGAAGCTTTTTTTGGAGCTTGATCCAAATTACACACTAAAACTGACGTCCTTTGCTGCATCGAGTTTCCCTCTAATCTCTCTTGTGAGTGCCCCAACTTTATGGAAGTGCAATAATAAATGGCTGGAGTTTCCCTTTAACTCGCAGATCGCTTCGGTTTAAGTTGTTCAGGTCTTGAGATTTCTTCCTCCACCTCAAGCAAATGGACTATTTCTTCAGGAGAAGGTTTGAATGAAAACTGTTCGTTGAGGTCTCTTGATTTAGAGATGTTGCTATTGAATAAAAAAAAGAAGCTAAACATTTAATTTTCTCAAGGACAGATCATCGTGTAATTTGTGTGAACTGGCCCTTAAACTCAGTGCTCATCATTGATTCAAGGTCAGACATGGTTGAACACACAACTAATGCTCTTATTCACTGACTCGCATTGTTTTTCTGAATCTGGTAATTGGTTCAGTGGCTACATTTCTAGCATTTGTTCCATCTAATCCAGCCATATTCAGTGGAAGCTCAGTGGAACGGCTCGCTTTGTTCAGAGCTTTGCTAACAGAGTCGCAACAGTGTGCATTAAACTGTACCCTCAATTCATTCACAGGTGCCATTACAACTTTGTCACCAAATGAATGAATAAGGGAACCTTTCTAAACTCACCTAACCTGCTGCGTCTTTACTAGTACAGCAACAGACACTAAGAACACAATTAGGTTAGCCAAGCTTTGCAAAAAAAAAAAAACATGTATGCAGAATTATTCCTCTGGTTGCACTGGTATCAAAAAAAGCCATGGTGGCTAAAAGGGAAATGTGCATAAGAGGCTTAAAGGCATTCCAATTCTTAATGGTGATGTGATGGATGCACCAGTACTAAATGGCATTGCATGCCTGGATAAATGTTTCAGTACAGATATAGCCTTGTTAAAAGATAGACACAAGCAGCCTCTATGTTCCATGTTGATGAAAAACAAGTTTTACCATAGTTGATATCTATTTCAAATGTTTGTTTTGTTGCTATATAAAATCAATGTTTATTAAGTGTTTCTTATAAAAAATATTTTTAACAAATCACACACTGCAATTACATCCATGCAGACTTCCTCTAATTACAGCTGCATTACAACACAATGTGTTTTGGTGTCCATGATTATGTAGTCAACATACGTTAGAAGAAATGAGCTTGTATAATTTAAACACGCCGTGCACGTAACAGCAGCATGTGTGTACTTAACATTCCTCACATTTAACACTGCTGTGCCTTTAAAGTGTCTCCTACTTGGACTAAAGTTAATTGAATCAGAGTCTTAATGCCGCGCTTCAGTGTTTTGATGTCTCCAACGAAGCTTTAAACTTCAGCCGTGTTTGCAAAGTAGTTCAGACCACACACACTCACACACACTCTTCCTTTCACTCCGACACAGGTGTGCCCTAGTGCTTACAGATGTTGCCATGGTTACATACACACATACATAATTATGTGGGATACCATGACATGGTACACAAAACAAAGTGGCATAAATACATCATCCATTCCTCCGTCATCTTGGAACAGACATCACTGTCTCATCTAAAAGAAATCACATTAAGCCGCACGGCATCTTAAATATTTCCACCTCCACTTTATGTTTTTTGATATTTTTACCGCCCCAAAACTTCTATATTTATATTCTTATTCCTATCAGCATATTTCTTTCTGTCTGTCTTTTGACAACATTTGAATGTAAACATCCTCAAACATACCGAGTGTAATTCATTTGTTGGTCAGAGAGGTTGACAGGTGTGCGGCCGATCTTAATATATTTGACTTTGACCATTTCACTACAAAATACTCCCAGACATCTGTGTTTCCCTTCACACGTTCATTCTCATCGAGGTGCAAAAGCCTCTGAAACTTATTGAGTCCGTCACGTGGCACTACGCTCCTCAAAGTGAGCTGTTCGTGCTGCCGTAACGTTGATGCTGTGCATGCAGCAGGGTGCATCTACACCCTCTACAAACCTGTGCTGTACTCAACAGGTTGCTGCTATCCACCCACTCTAATCTCAGAGTCAAACAGTGAGTTGTGGCTTAAGATAGAGGAGTTGGTTAGCAGTATATGATGTATATGAAAGTTTAGCTAAGTCCTTTATTGGCCCAGTCCAGATAATAAACCTTTGAAGCTGGTGCTGCTCAAGACCACTGTTTCAACTGGTGTGTGGTAGGTTTTCCTCAGTGTACTTTCTGTGGTTGCAATAGAACGAGTGGCGAGAACGGCAGCCCGGCTGTCTGGTCCACGGATGTATAAAGAGAAGTGGATACCGCGTCAAAGGCGGAGCCCCGTTCATTCCTATGAAAGCTGCTCTGCTCAGTGCTCAGCTCATGAAGCCAAAAAAGTTCAACTTGCTCATAGAGCAAGCGTCTAGTTGATGCACTGTTTTACAGAGGTCTCTTTCCCAATGTACAAAGTCTGTTCCAGCCAGTGCGCATCACGTGACGCACCTGCGCGGGAAGGGATTGCCTTCAAACTACTACACCTGTCGCGCTTTCCGTTGTAGCACAGCACCAAGAAGTTTACAGTAATAATGGTGGCATATTTACCACTTCTCACTCATTTATTTTAACAGTAGGTCTTTGATTTCACATGGAAGAAAACAAAAGTATATTTTAGAAGCCGTGGCCGGCTAGCTAGTTAAAGCTAACTCCTTAAGTTCGTAGAAAATTTTAATCTCCAGCCGATTTTGGATGTTTCCAGCTAACCTGTTTTAAAACAAGAACCATGTAAAAAAATCTTAAATATTCACCTGATGGAGTACACACATGATATCATGCTAAGCTTGGGAAAGTAACCGATACAGAGTTTGGTTGGGGTTGCTAAAGAGTAGCACAGGACGCTATCATTAGCTTAAACTCTGATATAGCATTATGCTCCAACACAGTTAACGTGGTAGACCCGAACGGGGCTCTAACCTCACTCATATGTTAATGACATGATCTTTGGCTTAAATAACGCCTGGTTTCTGCTGTAGTTAGTGCACTAGTTAGCTTACTATGCTAACCTTAGTAGCTTATTTTAGAGCAGTTTACTCCATTCCTATCACTTTTGCTCTTCTGCTTTAGATTTTTGGGAAGACGATTAAACAAAGAGACAACTCTCCAAACTCTTTGTATATCAGATATTGCGTGTGGAGAATTCAAAAGCTTGACTGGCTGGATAATCACTGTTTGAGGGACGAGTTTGGCAAATGGTCAATTTTGAATTGAGGTTACTTTAAAGGATATTTTGGGATACATACTGCAATGTCTTTGAGTGAAGAATTATTGTACGAGAAACGCAACCAAACAATAACATGAATAAATAAAATAAAAACTCTGCGGCAGTCTTTAATGACTTGTGGAAGAACCTGTTTGAGACCCAATGATATGGACGACCCTCTTTGTACAGTGGACAATAACAGGACTCTATTTTCAAAAGAGGAACGTTTGAAGGAACCATTTTAAATGAACCAAACTTGAACTTTTTAAGAAACTACTGAAGAAGTCATTAGTTTGAATTGGCATTGATCCAATGACAAATCAGAGCCATATTACCTGCAGTGGCTCATCAGAACCCCTCAGTTCACTCAGACATAGACAGCCCATTGTTTTAAATAGCACTGCCCTGGATATCTAGGTTGTCTTTGATTGAGTAACGAGTGCACAATCAAATTCAGGAGACGCGGAGGGCAGAGCAAGTTTAAACTCTAACTAAGTTTCTGAAATTCTGCATTTTCCAGCTACTTGTTTCCTAAGCTAAGTACTTCTGAGTAGCAAGTTGTATTTTTTTGACAGAGTTGATGGTGAATTGAAATGACTCAGAGTTAAAATCCCCCTAAAATATTAGCACATGGAGTTACTTCAGTTTCTCTCTCATCTTTCTCTGTCTCTGTCAGTGATTCATCTTTTACAAGTTAGAGAAAATTTCCGTGTTGCTTTCCACCTGGTTACAACTGACAGCCGTGGCAAAATCCCACCCACACGTCTCCCACTAAATAACCAGTAATCAACCTGTTATTAGTTTGACGTATTGGTATCCCGACACTCCGAGCTTCATTTTCTCTCGACAGTCAACACTAAACTGTGATTGACAAACTTCAGAAGTGGACCTGAAACGTGGCTGCACACATCACTCACACGTTAACTCTGCAGCTCGCCGAGGTGTGTGTTAGTGCGTAATAGGCACTATTAATAAAGCCAAGCCATGCGTGACTCGACTTTCTCTCTGCAGCAGCCTCTCATGGCTGGCTCCTTACCGGGGATTCAGTTGTGTGAGTTTGGATCAGTCTAATCACATTTGTTTAATTAAGCACAGCTAATAGACTCTCCAGGAGATAGGGTGTCTCACTGTGACGGCGGTGCCGCGTTGAGATGCATGTCAAACACAGAGGCCTGGTTTTGCTGAGGCTCCCGTGGCTCTGCACTGGCTGACGTGCCCGACAGCCGACCGTGTTTGCAAGCCTGACGCAAACAAGCTGGAGGTTAAATGCTGAAGGTTATAGATTGTAAAAGGATGGATGTCTAACAAGATCTTTGTAACGTCTTGAACTCTGTCTTCCCGCATGACGCAGCCATGACAGAAAACGTGCGAGTTTAATGTCCTTAAAGTAAATAATCTGTGATGTTTACATAAAAATAAATGTCTGCTTTAGTGATTCAACATATTGCCACTTGATGAAGCCCTTTAGCTTAGTAGCTCTGAACACCTGTTGTCTGGTTGCTCCTCTGCATCAAAATGAGTTTGTTTACAATTAACTAGGAACTCCCACCGGACGATGACGTCAGCAGCAGACAAGTGCTTCTGAGGCGTCCATCCATTCAGTCCACACTGACTCCAGCCTCTGTTACAGCATCATTATCTTCAGACCAATACATTCAGTGGACACAAATAGTTTGCGAGTAGGCTTTATAAGAAGTGTGCAAGAAGAAAGAAGCGTTGTTATTATTTCCCTCGCTCACCCTAGCATCTACGTGTCCACCGTGACACCAGAGAGCTCGTAGTGAAACATCGTCATCATCAAATCGTTTCACGGACACTCGAATGATCAGGAAACTAAAGGAAAAGACATCACAGTGCGACCCTCACAGTTAGACTGACAGGTGATTGAGTGGTGAGTGTGTTTCAGAAACACCTCAGTGTACCTGAAGAATGAAACCAGCAACTTTCCACTCACGGTCCTTTAACATCTGGGCAGCTGCCACCCGTGTTCAGCTGACGCTCTCCACATGCAGTAATGTAGTAAGTGACATTAAGCTGCCACAGCTGATGGGAGAGTTCACACCAGACAGTAATTACACTTCTGGGCTGTTTTCTTTCGCCCAGCTGACTGACATCCCATTAACATCTGGAGGCGTGTGCGCTTTGGAGGCGCCGCTGTGGGTCAGCTTTTATTGTTCATATTGGCTCTCATCTCCGCTGTCCTCCTTGGCAGCACGCAAATGAGGATTAATAGAGTTTCCTTTGAGAGGCGAGCCGGTGGAGTACTTCTGTTTCAAAACTCAAAGGAGGCGCTGAATGGAAAAGGGGAGAGGAAAAGGGGAGAGGAATCCACGCTTCCATTTTAATTTCTGCTGAGGTGATCTGAGAAATCTAGCTCTTACCTCGGATAAAGTGTTAGTCTTCTCAGGAATCCTTGTTAATCTTTAAAAAAAGTGGGCAATTATAAAAGTGCTAGTGAAGAAAGTTGCAAAGGCTAACCACAAAACCAGAGCAAAAAAAAAAAACACAACAAAAAGTGGCTCAGCATTCCAGATTTAGACGAGACGTCTGTCTTTTAGCTCTTGGGCATCTTTCTGAGACAAATTACTTTCAGTAGTCAATAGCCTGTAATTAAAATATACCCACTTGATGGAGAGGCAACAGTGTCTCTCTATTTAGTTATGGGTTGCAAAGATTAATTCTGGGGTGTATAACCCTTGTAATTTTCCAAGTACTGTTTATTGTTTTCAGAGGAAAAAAAAAAGATTGAAATGTCTGAGCTCAAGGTCTGCTTTTATTTGTTTAAACTTCACACACATTCAGTTCCCTAGTTTCTTTTTTTTTTGTGCTTTACACGTGCCCTCTTTATGCTTCAGCGACATAGATGCACATTATCAATTTGCAGTAACGTTTTGGAACTCGTCCACAGCTCTCACAGTAATCTCTGGGTTTCAATGCAGAGGTCAGGGTTTGATGCTTTCGGACCCACAGAATCGTAAATCTTGGCACAACCAGCTGGATGACAACATGTTAAAACATAAAGTAAGTAGTATCACTCTGCCCAGAAGACACTCACCAGTCCCCCTTGTGGTCAAAGTGACAACTGCAGCACATGTGGTTCTTTCGGAGGCAGCAACATGAATTGTTGGATAAAACACAGGCTGCATTGAAATCACCAGCTGTTGTCTGTAATGATGAAAACATCCCTAACTTAGCATGCATTTATAATTATGCAGAAAGCAAATTTGAATCTCTTTACTGGAACTTTTCAATTCCCATTCAGTCTCCCAGGAGAGAGCATGGTGTGAATCATATGCAGAGATTTTGTGCGTGTCTGTGTGATTTTTTTTTTAAAATGCAGATCTCAGATGCTTCATAATGAAACTTTTGTGGAGTCCCAAAACCACAACAAATGAACTTTGCTGAGAAGTATTTGTATGTATCAGCTTACAATAAGAGCTCCGGTCCTTCTGTATCCTCTCTGATCAATAAACTCACTGCGGACAATCATTTCTCAAACTTAAACATTCGCTTTAACTCTCACCTTCTGTTGTCTCATGTCTGCTTCTTTACAAATTCTATTTTCAATGTGACATGTAAATTAAGTGTAAATGTAAATGGATCAGTGTGTTATTTGTGCTAAATAAGAGAAACACATTGATATTGTAAGTAAGCAGCTGCATTACCTGTGGGCTCCTGCACACCTGCTAGTGCAGAGCAGTTAGCCTGTGTGCAGATGCAAACTGTCAATCATTTTTAGACACACATGCACACACACACAGAGAGAGACAAAACAAAGGGTGCACACAAATCTAAAAACAAAGGCATGACACAAATAAAAATGTGCATTCAAAACACAACATGTGATGCACACACACACACACACACACACACACACACACACTCACATTACAGGCTCACATAAGTAACCACATGTGCAGGAGCTGCTTACACACACACACACACACACACCTACACACAGGATGGACAGACATGATACAAATCCAACGCAGTGAGTGAAGGAGAAATTCAGCCATGCAAGAATCTATTTCATATTTGTTTCTGATTTGAGAATCTCTTGTAGGAAACAGTGATGGAAAACATGTAGGACGGATCTCCACAGTCTCACTCTCCCTTCAGTGAGTGCAATATGTTCTTTATTAAGATTATTTCATTTAATTCTTTGAAACTTAAGATTCTTCCCGTCTAATTTTTTGACTTTGGCAGGGAAAAAAAGCGACTTTTATTCTGCACTTTTCATACAGCAGTGTCAACGTGGCTGCAGCTGGAAATCAATTAAAACAGCACAAATACATTTAGACACTGAGGGCGAAAATAAGAGCGTTTTATTTCCTTCCTCCGTTATCTGTCGCTGTCCTCTGCGCCTCGGCTGCTTCTGCTTCAGGCTGTGTTCTTAAAGATGTCCAAGAAATGAAAAAAAAATTCTAATTATTCTGCTCTCCACGTACATTTGGAACAAATTTGCATTCCTTAAGAGTAGATTTTTATTTTATTTTTTTGGATAGGCCCGCGGTAGGATTCTTAAATATAACGGAGAGGCTGAGTGTGTGTGTGTGTGTGTGTGTGTGTGTGTGTGATGGCCGGAGAGTTAAACTAAGTTGCACTGATAAATTAAAAGTGAACGTGCAGGTTCAATAATGACGCATTAAAAATGTTCACTGTCGAACAGTCCGAATAATAATTATTTCCCTCTAAAAGCCTCGTTTAAATTGGAGAAACTAATGGGGGGGAAATAACTGTGGGCAAACATCCCAACAAAAGCATCGTTCAAACTCAATCTTTCATGAAAACCTTTAAAAACATTTTTTAAATGTTACTTTTTGCGCACTTGGGCCGTTTTAATAACGAGCTCTTTATAAGAGCGCCTGATGTGCGCCTGATGTGCGCCAGACTGCACCGGGCTGCACGGTTCCACATTCCGCTCAGGTGTGCGGGGAGGAACGCTGGCAGGTTGCCCTCCGCTGTTAAAACAACAGGCTTTGACTCTGTACGGAGCAAAACGCAGGGGGGCGGGGGGCGGGGCGGGGGGGGGGGGGGGGGGGGGGGGGGGGGGGGGGGG
>JAVQJL010007356.1:0-26347 GCA_036024295.1 Nannoperca obscura
AGGTGGCGCTACGGTTCATTTTGATTTAGTGGAGAAGAAAACGACATGATAGGTTTCAGGGAGAATCTGCTTCGTCCTTCACTAACAGACCAAACTGGCAACAAGTGTCGTTGTGTGCCCAGCAAAAAGCACAGTATGTAGCATAGTTAGCATCACATCATTTAGGCTGTTGGTGCCCTGTAGAAATGTCACAACCTAATGACGTCTGAGTCAATATTTAATAAAAACAGTAAGTGAATGTTCATGGGCGAACAATGGAGATTAAACCTAAATGTACAGCTACTAGACGGACAGCGAGCTAAATATAGAGCTACATTACGTGGTGAGACGAGAGGTCGGCCTAGGATACTTTATTTTGTGATTGACTGCAGTTACAGGAACTGACCTGTAGATGTTTCCTCAGGTTTGACATCGAGCATTTTGATGTCGGCAGCATTTTCACCTGGTAAACAAACTTTACACTGTACAGTAATGTTAGAGCCTGTTTCTGTTTTCATGAGGAAAGTATTTTTGTATCTCCAGCACTGAAAGTCGTTGCTGTTGGGACAAATGAATAGAATGAATAATCATTTTACCGAAAGAATATATTTGGATGTAACTCCTTTGTAATCGCCAACATTTTGATTAGTAACTGTAATTTAGTTACATATTTTTTCTTAGGAACTGTAACGGATTACAATTACGTTTATTTAGTAATTTAATTACGTAACGCCATTACATGTAACTAGTTACATGTAACTAGTTACTTCCCAACACTGATGGTCACACACTACTGTATATTCAAGATTGTATTTCCTTTGTTTCACTGTTGGAAACAAATCCCAAACTTTCATTCTTAATTCCTTTGTCGGCCAGTTAATGTCATAGACCTGTTTTTAATTGGTTATGTTGACAGATACTTGCAAAAAAAAATTTGTGTCCACTGGGCATCTCATAAAACGCTTGCATCCTTTCGCCTTTTATTGTTCATCCTTATGAATTTAAGAGTATTTTGTCACAGAAAAGGGATGTACAGTAGTCATTCCAGGATATGTTATCTAAGACAAAAGCCACATGCTGTGCAGCTGCAGATTCAGAATACTGGACACTTTTGGATTAATTGTTTGGTCTATAAAACATCAGATATATCATCAGATATATTGGTTTGTTGAACCAATAACCAAATCCTAAAAGTATTCAATTTATTATCATGCAAAGCCCATAAAAGTGGCAAACAAAAAAATTGCAGATTAGTTTTCTACCAATTGACTAATTATTGCAGCTCTAGGATTTTGTCCAAGTTAGGGTCAAGGTCAGGGTTAGGCATGTTATATCTGTGGTGAAGGTCAGGGTACAGCGAGTGTCCAGGGAAGGAACGTGAGCCAATGCAACGTCCTCCTATGTGGCATAAACAAGGGTGAGTGTGTGACACAGATACGAGAAAGAGAGGAAAGAGAGAGGAATATAGAGGTATCTGAGCTGCAGTGTCTGTCTGAAACTGCTGCCGTATGTGTGTCTGTGTGAGTGCATGTGGGCCCACAAACACTCAGAACACAGACAGTGAGTGGCCTTTCGCTGCAGAAAGCACAGCGCTCTCAGCTTTTAAAGCAATTAACTGCCTGTAAAAGACAAGGTCAAACTGGGATAGTTTGTAGCAAAGCACACCGCAAAATGAGCACTAAGTGGGATTTTGAGTTCAGGTGGAAGAACTTTATTTCCACGCTTCTAATGAGGGAAAGACATTTATCTCCAGTCTCCTGTCATCATCTTAAGTTGTGGAATTAACATGCTCTTACACAATGCCAACAACCAGTTTTAATTTTGGGCAAAGTGGTGATCATGAATCTCTGGGGGACCTCCAGCTGAGTCCAAAGTGTCTTCATGCTGCAGGAAAAGCAATTTCACTGTAGAAGAAATTATTTAAATCAGAGAAACTAAAAGAAGCTTGATGTGTGTGAAAGCCTGCAGCAATGGTAGAAGTGTAAGTATAGTGCAAGTCGACAGTTAAGACAGCACATCAGTATTGCCAAGAAAATATATAATTTTTAAACTTCAAGACTACTTGTTGGAGCCAACAGTGTACTCTGAAAGTGCAGTAGTGGGTTTACCTGTGCTAAGCTATGCGTAAGATAAGCGCACCCTATTGACTTTATGGCTTAACACATGACAAGCTGCTGCGCGAATGTGCTGCAACTGCGGCACAGATGCGCCATTCAGCACAGATGCGCCATTCTCGTGCTAGCTTGAGACACTTTTAAGTGCTACTACTGTACTTTACTGACAGATGCCATTTTTCACGTGTTGTTACTGTGTAAAATGGTTTATAATTCCATAGCAAGAACAGTGAAAGATAACCAATCATTGCTATCACAAGTTAAAGTGGCATACGACTAACAATGAACATGTGTAACTAAATCAAGAGTGGCACAGCATCTGGTTATGCTGGTGAAAACTGCTATCTGTTAGTGAAACATGAGAGAAAAGCCACTTAGAAGTGCCACAAACTAGTAGAACAGCAGCAACATACCAAAAACCAACAATGATATACCACTTAGATTAGATTTATGTCACTAATATAAGATGGGCATATAATCAGCTTCTATTCAATCTTGTTAATGGTAATAATTGACGCTAAACAATAAATCAGTGTGATGATGCATTTTCACAGGATTCAACATCGACTGAGCCACCTGTTTTATTAACATCTGTTAAATAAGTCAGTGTGTTTGCAGAGTAGCTGCTCACTGAAATATTTTATGATGCTCAGACTTATACATCTTTCTTATTGATCTCCTCTATTATGTAGACTATCACCCCAGAATAAGTGGACAGTTATGCTCTTGATTATGGACTCAACATAAATCGCCTTGGACAAACCTTTATCAAATTAAAGCTGTGAGGCAGTAATGCGGATCAATCTGTGGGTGTCTGAGGCAACCAGAAGCTCTTTTTAAGAGAGGATGGCTGGATTTATAGCCCTTGCCTTCCTCTCTCTACACCGTAACTATCCAGATAGAAACCCCCCAGGCTATATTTCTAGGACATTTGTGGTGGTGAGATAAAAACATATCCAGATGAAAAATCAATGAAAAAATTCCTGTTGTATATCCGTAAATGTTTTCTGTGTCTGCACTTCATAGTGAGTTTATAATGACTATGTCCTAGTTTATGATATTTTTAAAATACCATTCTTACCATAGCAATAACGTCTAAATGTGATTATTGGGTTATTATTCTTTTTATAAGGAAATTGTAAATAAAAAATTTCTAAGAAAAAGATATCAAGGTGGCACACAAAACCACAGCTGAGGTGGTTAATACTGCAGTCTGAAAACTCTAGGAAACCACAGAAAGATAAAGAAACACACACTCACACAGAGACACAAAGAAATCACAATCCTTTTACCATTCCAAAACAAACTGGCAACACGACAACAAAGAAGCAAAAGGAAATAAATAATGAGAATGCGGCTGGATTTACTTGATGAAATGCCAAAATGTACAATCACTGCAGCAAAAAACTCCCTGCCACCTACTGAGAACTAGGAGGGAAAAGAAGACTGTGCTGACATTATTTTTCCATTTAATTGTGCATATTTTATTTATTTATTTGTTTTCACATTGAGCTTTCTGCATTGTGTATTGTTTTAGCTCTCATTATTGTCCTTATCCTCTTGCTTGTGTGCTTTTGGAAATCTCAACTTTTTTTCTATTGAGCCCATGCCAAATTGATTCTCCTAAATGAATATAATTAAACCAATTATGGACGTCAAATGAACTGGATTCAATTTAACAGAGAAACAGAGGAAGAGAGTGGCAGAAATAGAAACCTAGAGAGAGGGAAAAAAGCTCCATAATGATTGTGTTTAGGGTGCTTGCACCCTATTTTTGGCCCTTGCGCAGCGAAGCCGAGTCATGTTGCCACCCTTAACAGACAAGTCCGTGTGTGAAATTGACCTTGCCCTGTCTTTAGCACATGAAGACACAACCACTTCCAAGGCGTTACCATCTATCATGAGGAAACTAGTCGTAATGATGATTGACGGTTTCACTCAGGGGATTTTCCCAAGATTCAAAGGCTGTATATTGCGTATGTGTGAAGCCATTTTTTGCATTGTTTAGCATGTATTAGATGCTTTTCCATTTTTAAAATACCATTCTTACCATAGCAATAGCATCTAAATTTGATTAATTGTAATATCAAGGTGGCACACAAAACCACAGCTGAGGTTGTTAACACTGCAGTCTGAAAACTCTAGGAAACCACAGAAAGATAAAGAAACACACACTCACACAGAGACACAAATAAATCACAAGCCTTTTACCATTCCAAAACAAAGCAGATGATCTGATCTGGTGAAACTTTAAGGGCTTCAGTGTCACTTCAACACAGCAAGAAGTTGTGCATCTCCGTTGAAGGCATTTCTGTTGCCTTGGATCATATGGCTGTGAAAGGAAAAGGGAGAGTGGGTGACAGACTGCAAAAGCCGCGAGTCCACACTGCAAGTGCATGGCCTTTAGTTGACCTGACCTGTATAGCCTGCAGAGAACCCTCTATTTGAAATGATAAGTCAGAAAAAAGAGGAAGGCTCAGAAGCATGACAGCATTATTCTTCTGTCCATTGGAGTCTCAATCTTTTTTTTGGGCTATTTTTATTTATATGTTTATTGTAGGGTTGTGTATCATTTGAAATACAGATACAACAGTACAACAACAGTACTGTCACAGTAGTCTTTTCAGCTGTACAAGCAACACAAGAACATTTCCTAAATAACATACAGTGTAAATCAGTAAATATCTGTTAAATAATAAGAAAACAAAACTATGAATCTAACCAGACATTTGACACCAACTTTATGTGCAATGGACACAAAAAAGCAATGAAACTTGATACTCGGCCCTACATGCGGTGGTAGAAGAGTGAAAACTTAAAATCTTTGTTTATGTTTTCCATATATAAAAAACTTGCAGATATGCAATACAGACAACAGTACATAAAAGGGTATCTCTGAACACAGTACACAAGAAATGGATTTTGCATTAATGGATCCAAATATCAGCATCTTGAAGTGAGTGGAGGAGTGGACGAAGAGGTGTGCAGTGACAAAGCTAATTAATATCATAGAAACCAATGAAGTGTCTGCGTTGCCCAACTCCTCAGCTGCCCTGGCGAATGACAGATGTAATTAGCTGATGGGCTGTTGATGCGATAAATGCTTCTGTGAAAGAATATATAATGAGGAATATATAGATACACAAATGTAAAGGTGACTGTCAGTCACTCTGCCTGAGGAGTCTACAAACACACAGATAGTTCTGGGCCCTCATAGGGACTCGCAGACTGCTCTGTTGGGTCCACTTCCCAATCACTGGCCGTCAGTTTGATGAATAGCACAGGGAATAGTCGTAAGTGGACCCCAGAGCCTAACTGATCAGAGGTCGTTTGTGCATTTCACTCTTGGTGATCAAGGCTCAGATCTGGGGAGGATAAGTTGATTCTGGGTCTGGCCCTCAAGGGGTGGCTGATGTGCCACATTGTCCGTCAGCTCTACAGCTGCATTTCAATTTCCCAGATCCTCCACTGCATGCAGCAGGATCAGAAACTGTAGAGTGTCTACATGTATACCAATATTTCTGTAGTGTTATCCATCTCAAGTGGAACATATAAACAACCATCACGCTCATTTCTAGAGGGGGTTAAAGTGTCAGTATTCTGAATGAGGCACACTGAGGCAGAAATCAACAAGAAAACTCTTGTAAAAGTTGACTGACTCGCTCTAGAAACATGTGAAATGATCTGACCCTGCTGACAAATTGACTCACTGATTTCCAGAAAATGCCATGACTTTTGAGGGTGGACACATCTCTGCACATTTTTGCAGTGTGGAGGTTGTTTTTTGCAGGGCTGTAAATCTTGCAAATCATAATGATCTTAAGTGAGCAAGTTAAAGTGCACTCTAATCACTTGATGCTTCCTTGTAATTACCATCACCAAACTAATTCAGTGGAGTCAGAGCAGACAGATGAATAAATTCAGGATTTTTTTTCATATCAGTTTACTCATCACTCAGCCTGCGAAAACATTTGTGAAATAATGACCCATGTGATGTCATCAGGGCTGTCTTGTTTTGGGTCTGAGAGTTACATTTTTGAACTAAAAGTCTGCACTTCAAACTGGAAATGTGGTGTCTGAAAGAAGTGGGCATTTTGGAGGAAGCAAGGGTCTGAAAGATATGCATCTTTAAATTTGTCTCTTGAGTCAGAGAAGACAGCTGAACAAATTTAGAATTTGTTCAGTAGAATTTCCATTTTCCTGGCAATTATATTCAATCATCAAGCTATTATTTCTAGGAAACGGAACATTGACTGTTAGATATGAACACATTGTCTTGCTTACACTTACACTTACACATATAAATATCTTGATTTATTAATCATGAAAAAAAAATTACAATTTGTTACATGAATGTGTGAGAACAATGTAATACATATACATTTAAGTGTCCTAATATGACTTTTAAAAGAAACATGAGACTGTATCTAATCTACATTATACATAATACAATGCGTTTCATGGGCCATTACACAGCAGAAGGTACTGTGTGCATGAATGTACAGGCAATATCACAGAAATTCAAAATAGGTCACGTATGTTATCATGTGACATGTCTAACTTAGTTGAACACCTTTTGATTGCAGGTTGGAGTTCTGCTGAACATCAAGACAATCACAGACCAGAGCACCAAAAAAGACCAGATGGAAGTGAAAAGACCACAAGAAGACAGATGAAGAAATAAAAGAGAACAATTCAAAAAGAATAAATGAAGACTTTAAAGAATTAATAAAAGATCACTGGTAAGATATGAATTTAATTGATGGCTAAGTCTGAAGTTATTTTGTATACTTTCTTAAAAGGTAAAATAAAATAAAAATGTTTTTGGGTGGAGTGCTTGTGAGACGGCTGGTACGCTGCTGCTTTAAGTATTTTAAAACAGTGATGAGTCCAAAGAGAAAGTCTGACGTGTACAGGATTTTGTAAGGGCTGTTATGCTAGTTATTGGTCTTACTGTGACTCAAGAACAGGATAAAATGGGATTTCAGATTGAGCTTCTTTAAAAGGTTATAGGTATTTCCAGATAAAATAGCATTTTTTTTACAAACTATGTTCCATGTCTCATTAAGCTTTACATAAGACATAAAAAGGCATTAACACAAGATATGAATGTAAACAAGGCAAATAAACACACACACACACACACACACGTATATAATTTAAATTTAAAATGTCAAAGAAAAATGCTGTGCATAAAAACTGAATGCTGCTTTACCATATTTTCTGAACCACTAGAGTTAGTTTTCTGCACAATAAGCCACTTTATTGCAGGAAGGACTTTTTTAATTTAGAGTTTTATTTGATGGATTCATTCACTCATTCATTTTCTCTACCTGTTTCATCCTGTTCAGGGTATGAGGTGGTCAGATTCTTGTGAGGCAGGGGAGGAAGGCAGAAAACCTTGGCTGTACCCCCATCATTTACATGGCCCTTATTTGACTATAGTAACATTTCAATTAAAACATTCATATCATTTGCAGTAAACCAGAGTTTAGGTAGAATACTTCCCGATATAAAGCACTGTTGAGAAATCATAGATTAGATTCTTAGCATTACGTCCTCTGGGATTAATGCTCAATTAAGAGGATGAACCCTATCATCCTCCAGACATATTACCTCTCAGTTTGGCTGCAGACTTAATACTGCTGGTGGCCAGGCTGCCACCAGTAACAGGAGCTGGAAGCAGAGTGCCACAGGTGCAGCTAATTAGGTTAATAATGAGCACTCTGATTAGTGATGAGCTCCTTACTGGATAAGAAAGAAGAGTTTTGACTGGATTAAGTGAACCAGGAGGGAGTCGCCACTTGAACTTTAAAAAACTTAGGTGTGACTTTATTTTAATTATACACAAGTATCTTAATAGCAATTAGTGTAATAATGTAACAATCCCTTGATCTGATTATAATTGTAACATTAGTGCACTTATTAGCATACTGGATGCTGCCAACAATTCATTAAATGTAGGTTTATAACATCAGAGATGTACAGTATAGCTCATGGTGACACAAAAAGCAGACACATTAAAAGAAGTACTTCAATGACACAGATTTAATGGTTTTCTTCTATGATATTCAAGTTCAAGGCCCACCTAACATACTGCACATTTCTAGTTTTTAAGTACATAACATGGGCATGTGAGTATTGATTTTAGACAGTCTTGGAATAATGATGAACCCATCCATTAAACAAATATTTTAGTTGCCTTACCCTAAAAATACCTTAAACACAGTTTATTTAGTATAACCATGATCATCCCCTGACTTTATCTATACAACTATTCCACATGCAGATATTGTAGAAAGGACAACTATTTTTGTACATGGTGTAAAAACTACCTTGCCACTCAACAGAGTCTGGGTTTTGCAGAATCTTCCATATCTACTGATAACATTGACTTTTACAGATTGGCTCTTTCAATATCATAATAATTTATATTTCTAATAAAACAAGTTAACAAATCTGTCAGTGGCTCCTATACAGTCTTATTTGAGGTTTATTGAAACCTCAAAAAATGTCAGTTTAAAACAAAGCACAATGAGGCAGAAATCAACAAGTAAATTCTTGTAGAAGTTGACTGACAAACGTGAAAATATCATTGACTCACTGACTTCCACAAAATGTCATGACTTTTTAGGGTGGACGTATTTCCACAGCGTGGAGGTTGGTTTTGGCAATAATGTTACATAAATCTAGCAAATCATAATGACCTTAAGGCAGCGGGTTAAAGAGCAACATTATCACTTGACACTTCTTGCAAAGGAGTCAGAGCACTACGCTTACACAAGAACATGTTGAGGAATCATTCAGTAAAATAACTTAACTCATGTCAGCAGTCATTGCTTAATTAAATACTTCCATTGCCAAACTGATACAATGGGGTCAGAGTGGACAGCTGAACAAATTCAGGAATGTTTTGGTCCATCAGAGTGCATGAGGAGTTTTCTAGTGGATCTTTGACTTGTGCTGCCCTCAAAGTCATTCTGTGCTGTGCTTGCCTGGAGGAGGTGGAAGGACCATCAGTATGCACTGTGGAGATGTACACTGAGAAGGCAGTGGGCTGCTGAGAAGCATTGTGTGCTGAAGAAGGGTGTTTACTGATCAGAGGATTAGGGCAGCGGCAGGCGGAGAGAGAGAAGAAACGACAGCAGGGGTGTTGGGGAATGATTAGACTGCCACTAAGCCAATTGGGGAAATGGGACCGTGGCCAAAAAGACATGAAGAAAGGCAGAGAGAGAGGGAGAGAGACATGGGAAAGGAGATGAATGAGGAAGAGTAGGGAATGAGAAAGGAGGAGCGAGATACATAAGACCAGACTGGGAGGAGGGAGGTGGAAAAAGAGCTGGGGTAAGCAAGTGAAAGAGAGAGAGATGACGACAGAATGAAATAAATAACAACTGAGGATGAAGGAGTGGATGAAAAGAGAGAACAAAAGAGTCTGGTGCATAAGAACAAGAGAATAAACGGGAGAAAAGGCGATGGATTGGGGTGTCAAGGTGGAGGAAGAGAACAGAGCTTCCATTCGCTGCTTTTCCACTTCGCTCTCGCCAAACACCAGGCGCTGCGGTCACCTTTCCGACACACTTTCCTGTCATGCCAATATGTCCTCCAGAAATATTACTGAGGAGGATGAAAAGACTGATTGTGGCCTGGTTTTTAAGGCGCACCAGCACGCCTTTGCTTGCTTGTTGAGGTCACAAAGCCTCTGCATCCCATCTGTCATTTTGTCAGCAGGGGGTCAACTGTAAGGACAGTTAGGCTGAGGAGAGGGTGGACAGATTTGGGTGCAAAAATGAGGGTCTGTATTTGAACAAGAACTCATATGATTACAATTAGACATTCACAGTACTAGCCATTCCAACATCTGATTGACATCTTTGTTACTGTACGTGTCGCTCTAGACAGTTTGTGCCATTTTAAAAGTGTTCATATTCTGTTTCTCTAACCCTCACACTCATTAGTTGCCTTCAAGTTCGACGAATTAGGAATTCAAGTTCTGTTGCATTTTTTATCAAGATCCAGATGATGCAAGTGCTTTAGCTAAATGACTACAATGTAAGTGTATGTTGTAAAAGTAAAAAATGGATTGTGTTTCAGCCAGCCTGAGGCATAGCTTTTTAAATGTTTTGTCTGCAATAAAATAAGAGGTTTCCTACAATTGGAGCCTCCTGGCAACTTAATCAATCCATTGTAAAAACTAAGACATCTTGCATTCACAGCTGGGCTGCATGCCATTCCAATAGCACGACAGACTGTGTGCAAAGTCCCACAAGAACCATTAACTGTCATTTGTGTCCAAGTGGAACAAATCTTAAAACTAATTAAGCTGCACCCCCATGATGAGAATGTGGAGACAAATTTTGCCATTGGGAGCTGGCAAATTGAGAATCGATGGCTGACAATTTCCAAAGTCTTGTCCTGAATTCAAGACACGGGTGTGTGCAGCCGGTGCAGAATCAATCACAGCAAATTGAGTCCTGCGTAAACAGGGATAGAGTGATTGACCGAAACAGAGTAATTCAGACAGAAGGGAGCCAAGCCAACCTTACTGGCGGCACACTCCATTCTTTTGGAGTTCTTGCCAGGGAAACGGACAGCCGGTGCCATTTTGAAAGGTTAGCACAGTGTGTAAGGCACTGACACTGAAATGAAAAAAGAAATTGCAAGCAAACAGCTAACTCAGAGATACACGCATATATGAGGTATGTGATGAGGAATGCAACAGCATATATGATCATACACATTCTCACTGTCTTTCTGACATGCGTTAAGTACAAATAACAGCTTTGATGAGGCAGACATTCAAGCTATTACACAGTGAGAAAAAAGCTAATTACTAAAAGATGTCTTGTCACGTTATGTCTCATAATGGTGTCTTTAGGCATTTGAAGAGAAAAAGGGAAAATAAAACTATGCATTTGTCTACTGCAAAATTCAAACAGCAGGTAACACTAGCACCTGTCACAGGTGGTAGGAGTTAATCGTGATTGTAACATAAATGCATCCATTTTCAGGCAGCATCTGGCGTGCTGTTTTTCTGTTTACCATGACATTTGAATGACAGCCCCCGACAAGCAGTCAGCACACACCTTTTAAATCAGTTTATAAATGCATATGCTGGGTTTTGTAACAATATCTGTATTTCAAAGTAAAAAGCTAATTTGATGTTTACATACTGGGATCGCACAGGCTCATTAGCCTAAACTAATGCTTGATGAGCAAGGTATGGTTGCAATTCCTTTTTGTTGTCTCATCTTCATCTCTGTTATCTGTCAGTGGATAGTGCTGATTGGAGCCAGACTGCAATTTTGTCAACTAAAACATGGAGAAAAGGGTATAGGATGTCGGAATAATGCCAAAACAATAACAGGTGTTAAAGAGCCTATTATTCGTGACCATCTGTGACCTGTGTGTGTGATAATGGAGCGACAGCTTCAGTTTAGAGGTTTTAAGTGCTACTTTGGCAAAATCTTTGGCATTGGTTTTCAAGGGTTTATTTATGATTATACTGGCTAATTTGATGAACATATTGGAATAGCTGAAATGTCAAACAAAAGTGTGTCTGACAAGGTAACTTTTGGGCAAGTTATTAAATAAGTTTTCTTTGAATTTCTAAGAATTATTGTACAAAGTAATAAAAAATGCAAATAAGTACAAAACCGTCATCCCACAGTGCATTTGTGCTGAGGGCCGTAAGCTCAGCCAGTCTGTGTCATCAAGTTCAATGTAGTGGAATATTGCTGCTGAACCAAAGTGTTACTTTACTTAAAAATGATCACTTTTATATTTATATATCTCAGCATTTTTTGCAGGCAGTGCTGGCAAAACAAAATTGTAGATGACCTTCTAAATGTGACAAATTAATGAACACACAACTCCCATACCCTTGTCTGGGCATCATAGGACAGCACTTAAGATAAAGTAATTTAATAATGCATGCACATTTTGGACAAATCTCTCTTTGAAAACAGCAAAACAATTGCATATGTCCATTAACACTCAAAGCTTATGAAAGTACTTGTACCGCATAATCAAAGAGTTAGGTATACAGTGAAATGGTACAGAAGGCTTTAATTATCACAGTAAGCTATTTCACTATACAACCTTATGACTTCTGTGGTTGCAGCTGCCTTTCAGTACGGTAAGCAATGCATCTCTCTGTGCCACATCTATAATGTTGGCTGCATATTGAAAACTATAATCAAACAACCACCATGGAGTTAAACTAGCACATGCTGCATAATCTATTGGCAAGACAATCTATCCCTCTACTCTGTGCATTCAGGGGCTCCTCATAAGGTGCAGCATGAACGTCCCCATGATTTGATTAATTACTCCTTCCTGCTTGACATGCAAGGAGAGTCTGATGCTGTAAAAGCCCCTGAAAATCTGGTTTCAAATTTTTTTGATTTTTTGTTATAATTAAATACCAATGTTAAAGTTAAAAACCACCTCCCTAGTTATTATTTAGTTTAACACTCAACAAGACTAAGAGACTACAGCCATGCTAGCAACTCTGTGAGACTGTTCTTAGGTACATCAATGCTTTGAGCTAAATGCTAATGTGAGCATGCTAACATGATCACAAATTGTGATCATGTTAGCAATGTTGTCACAATGACAATGCTAACATGCGGATGTTTAGCAGGTATAATGTTACTTTGTTCCCCATCTTAGTTTAGCACATTCATTTGGAAACATTTGCTCATTAGCACTTGTTAGTTTTGGTACAATTGTTTGGTTTTTATTTGGTTTGGTTTTAGTCATAAAGGAAAGCATTACAAGTTGAACTTTTGACCTGAT
Organism: Nannoperca obscura; assembly: GCA_036024295.1. Classification (NCBI taxonomy): domain Eukaryota; kingdom Metazoa; phylum Chordata; class Actinopteri; order Centrarchiformes; family Percichthyidae; genus Nannoperca; species Nannoperca obscura. The sequence continues at coordinate 12,894 of JAVQJL010007356.1, forward strand.
GATGGAGCTAGATGAAAATTCAGGGGATCACCAAAATAGTTGTAATTCCTCCTGAGGTGGGCATGAATGTTTGAATGGAATTTCACAGCAATCTGTCAAGACATTTCAGTCAAAACCACACGTGTCAATCCATCTAGTAGTGAAATATTTGACTGGACAAGTGGACGTTTTAACTTGCTGGTGGCGGTAGATGAAAAGTGGATCAACAAAATCATTAGGATTCACCCTCTTGGCAGCATGAATGTCTGTACGAAGTTTCATTGCAATCCATCCAAAAGTTGTTGGATCCAAGTGGTGTGTCACTACCCACTAAGGACTTTCCTGGACTCTGCGTTTCTGGACTGACTTTCTGTTTTATTTTAAAATCCAGAGTCTTGTTTGCATTTTACCTTCTGTCTTTATTCTTTTCCCACCTGTTTGATTAGGATCACCTGTGTCTAGTTACTCACCTGTTTCCTGTTTCCCTCGTTGACTCTTCCCTATTCATACCCGTCCCTTTCAATTATTCAGTGTTGGTTCATTGTCTGATTGCCTTTGTCAGTTCTCCCGGTTTCATGACTTCAATGTGTCTGTTGCCTAGCTGTTTTGCCTTTTGTTTGTTATCTGGAGTTTTGTCACCAAAACCCGGTCTGTGAATTATTCTCAAATAAACCATTCATCTGCACCAGTCTGCAAGAACCCCACCCACTTAAGACCAGTGAAGACAAAAATGCACATATTGCTCATGTTAAAAAAATTGAACTGTTTAGTTTACAACAGTAAATTGATATAGTAAAAATAAGTTTTCATTGCCTTTAATGTTGTTCAATTAAATGTTATTTACATAATCATAACAGAAGTAATCTCAGGGTAATTTTTAAATGTCAGATGTATACATTACATTTTTATGGTTTGCTACCCACACTGCAAAGGACATCAGTTTGAAATAATTTTCTTAAATTACAACTCTGATCATGTTATTCCTCTGCTCCAACCTGTATCTTTCATTTCACAGACTGATCGAGCCTCTAGTGCTCGTGAAGCTGTATCACCGTGTTGGTTTGCAGTGAATGTCAAACCAATAACGTAATGTGAACGTGAATGTATTATTTACTGAGGTTATGAAGTTTTAAAGTGCCAATAAACTGAGATGTGGAAGAATGAAGCACATCATTCCACTGGCAAAGGAAACAGAGCCACTGCATTCAGCTGCACGCCATGAGTGGAAAGGGCAGTATTGTTTGTCTGCTGGGGGTGTCAGGCCAGTCTGTAACTCTCTGTGCTCTGCCCCTGTTGCCTCCAGAACAGCACATTGCACTCTGTTAGAGCAGCACAACTCCTGCCATTGTGCCCTAATGGACGGCTGATGATTACGACCTTCTGCTCAACCCAACAAGGACACGGACAGAGGGAGGGAGTGGGTGCGAGTAGGGGGGTGTTTGTGGGTGTGTTTGACTTTACCTTTGAAATGGTGGATGGGTGCGTAAAGGAGACAGAGGACATCCAACTCATAAAACCAAAATAGTGATGAGAGAGAGAGAGACACAGGGTGGGGGATGAGGTGGAGTAGATGGCTTTGAAGAAGAGTTAAGTATGATGGAGGAAGGGTCCCAGGAGAGGAGGACGAGAGAGCAGGGAAGGCATCATTGAGAAGTTAGGAGGGATGGGAGAGGGGAATGAAAAACAGAATGAACAAAAAAGATGTTCTTTCCACCCATAAGAGTTAAGCTGTCTGTCGGTGAGGTAATGTTCCATAAGTCACATCCATTAGCCTACAAGTTACACTGATTCTGCACAAATGCAACTCTCTCCTGCTACTTTTATCGACAGAGAGAGTTGTGGAGTCTTCATATGGGGATGGGATTAAGGGAGCTCAGGTACTTGTTTGAAGCAGGGAGAAATATCTCAAAACTGAATGTTCCCTCCACTTCTTTGTGAGAGAGGCAGAGAGATGAAGCGGTCGGTAACAACCCGAGACAAGCCTCAATGAGTGGAGATGAATCTGCAAACAAATCTGCTAACAAATATAGCTCCCCAAACCTGGGAGAAAAGGAAAGACAGAGTGGGAGACAGAAAGAAGGAGGATAGATGCTGATTCATTTGCTTTGCTCTTATCAAAACATGTGCCTAAAAGCTCAAGACACGCTCAGGAATATAGTGAAGCAGCCAGAGATAGTGGCGAGAAACAGGGAGAGGCAAGATTGAGTCTCATCTTTATGAATAAGCTGGAATGAAATGAGGAGAGGATACAGATGGGAGATGCTGATTTGAATGAGAAATGACAGATACAGTGGCGGAGATACAACGACAAATAGGGTGGATGGTTAATGAGCAGGGAAAAAAACAAAATCCACCAAGCAATGAGAGACGTGATGTGTGAGAAGTGGAAACTCGGGGGTGGATGATTGCTCATCACACCCTGTTTGATGCCCAGAACGGCCAAACCATGTTAATAGCCACACGATGCTGATCGGTGGTGATGGATTACACTTGACACCAATTCCTTCTGGCTCGTGTTGTCATTCACGTACCTTACATGACACAAGTTTTTTTTTTCCCTTTTCATTTTCCTTTTCTGACTGCAGCGACTTCACTGAGTCGAACTGACGGGCCTTAGTAAAGTCAGAGAATGTCATCTTTGAACTTGGACTTGACGGTAAGTAATGGAGACCGTTTCTGTGTGAGAGTGGCGAATCGACAGAGAGCAAGCGGCTGAAAGGAAACACAGACTGAGAGAGAGAGAGAGAAAGGAGAGAGGGAGAGTTGAAGTTGCTCAGATCAAACGGCCCTCCCTGCCCGGGGGATGTGCTGACTGGCAGAAAGCGACCGCCGAGGGAGGAAGGAGGTAGGAAGGGCGGGAGGGGGAATTGGGAGGGTCAAAACGGGATGGTAAAACTGAGGGAAGAAGAGGAAAGAGGGAGTCAGCCTATGTGACAAAAAGTGACGTTTGTTCTCTGTAGCTTTAGAGTACGCTTATTCTTCATCACAACATCACTGTGTGATGAAACCCAGCCCCTTATTTATTTCACGGCACTTCATACATGACACAGCGGGGCTGTCGATGCAGCAGCAATAAAACGCAGGGTAGCGTGGCAAAAAAGTTCAACATGGCTCAGTTTATGCCACAACACAATCAACGTCATCCTGCAAGATGCTGCCTTTCCAGAAGTGTAAAATCCCTCCTCTTAGTGTTATAAACCACAGTGCAGTGTTTTGGCATCTGATAAACCTTTTAAACCCACGGATCAGTTAGTCAAACTAGCATTCCCAGATTATATTTCATCGTCTCAGCAATACCTGAAACAACATGACCAACCCTTGTGTTTTTAGTCTAAGCATGCTAAGATGGCTAAATTTGAAAAAATGTAATCATCTTCTCCCTGTTTTTTCCCTTCATCAAGGCTAAGGCTGCCTTTTAACTCCTAAAAACGGAGATTTCTGTGGATAAATCTGACAACACGTGCCTTGCATTTTAAAATGGACAAGGAAAACTGAGCTGTTGAAAAATGATGAAGCAACTGTCATCTGTGTTGCAGTGAAGCTGGTAAAGACAAGTCTCTGACACATCACAATCTGTCTGATACACTTGATCACACAGTACAGTTGCAGATATAAATCTGTATGTTATGTTTGTCAGACAAGTTTGTGCTCATAAAATATTTTGCTCATCATCATAGTGCTGGAATGAAGGGGTCAGTATGCAGTGTGTGTCTCGCCTCTGTATATGATGACAGGCTTCTTGATTCTGGCCACTTGGAACAGCTATAAACTCTTGCTTTCAGATGGGGACGGTCGACACAACTAACTTTCAAGCACACTCTGGCTTTTACTGTTTGCCTGTTCAAGTCAGCATTTATACAGCCAATGGGTTCCAAGATTGCATTTTGGTCAATGCATTCCACCTCTTTTGATCTCCACACAGACTGTTTATCTGCATGCAACCAAAGCCTGCTCAAACATGATTGGTCAATACTACTTGGACTACAAATGGAAACGCTTATGATACCAGAGTTTTGTCTCTTGCCTGCAGATTCTGCTTTCATTTTTACTCGTTTAGTTGTCGGAAAACAGAAAAATGATTTGGCTGCATTAAAACACGCTGATGATGGAGAGCAGGAGGAACAGAACAGAGGTTAATTAAATTGGCAATCTTATTCACACATATGGACAGAGTTGCGACATGATGCCATTAAACCTTAAAACCGTGCTGATATCCCCAGCCGCACACAAGCGGCAAACGTAGGCCTGTACAGTGGAACAGTAGATAGAGATCTTAACAAAACAACCTTAAAAAACTGGTGAGGGCAGAAGTCATCTCTAAGCATACATGGCATTTTCAAAGTTTGTCAACTTAGCATGGACCTTGTCTAAGCTTGACATCTTTTGTTAGTAGCTTTAGGAAATGTGCCCCATGTGGCATGAAAGCACCATGTCATGGAGACAGGACCCAAGGTAGCACGGGGGAGTAGGGGGGACAAGTGGAAAGAAAAGGGGGGAGAGACAGTAAACGGAAAGGCTATTATACATTTTTCATTAAGTTTCCAGGCACTAAGCCACATCAAAGCCTCTCAGAGATAGAGGGGAGGGCAAAAGAGTGAGAGAGAGAGAGGAGTAGACACAGGATGTTCTAATTAACTTCACAGTCGCTTGCTCTCCCCCCTTCTCTGTCTCACACATTCTCATTCTCTGTGTATTTAAATGTGTTTCTACCCTGCCCTCCATCTGTATGCGTGGCTTGTAAATTCATCATGACAACCCCCATCTACAAAAAAGAAAAAAAAAAGTTGGGAGCCTACTGTAGGGAGTTGCAGCTCGTGTAGGGGCGATCAAACAGCCAAAACCAAAGAAGGGGGAGGGAGACAGAGTGAGCGAGTAAGCGGACGGGGTGGGGTGGGAGCGGGGAAAAGAGCCCTGAGGTGTAGCTGCTGCCACGCCCGAGGAAGAGCGGAAGAAGGAAAGACCCGCCTTTTCCACCCTCCTGCTGTCTTATGGTGCATTCAGGTCACACGGGGGAGAGGGAGACATGAGCTTTCAGGACAAACTCTTCTTCTCCTCTGCACTCTGCAGCTCCAACAAGAAAATCTTTGCTGTTCAGCAAAGGGAATGGGGGAGACAAGTACAAGAATGCCAGTTTATTTTTTCTTTTGTATGTTTAGTGTAAGAAACAAATAAAGAGCTACTAAAGTCCTTACAAATCTTTATCTGTCAACTTTTTCCACAGGGGCTCACATGACCCTCCTCTCGTCTCTCACTCCTTCATTTCTGCTTGGTGTGAGTCAACAGGAAGTTGAGTGCGCTCCTCACATTGAGCAAATTGTACACCGACTTGTCATCTTAATAACATCGCTGAGCTATTAGTCTCCTGCCAGAGTGCTGACGGAAATGAAAGTAAAAGAGAGCACATTACTCTGTATAGGAGTGCATCTGGCTGCCTGAAAAACAGAGAGGGGGAAAAAAAGAGAAATTAAAGCAATGAACAGAAGAGACTCATTGATTTGAGTAGTGTTGGTTTCCCAGGAATTGCATTTCGATCAGCCTTAAATATTCTTCAGTAAAACACGACAAATCGACCACTAATCCCTAATGTTCTATTGATGGAAATGGTTGCTAATTCCTTCAAACTCTACAGGCACTGGTAATTGCTGCAGTGATTTCTACTGGCTGGTGTTTACACAGACTCGGACATGGATTTTTACAGAACCCAGTGCTGTGTCATTATCATAAAAATTATCATGTAAAAATAATTTTTGATCTCTTTGCACTGTCCACAGGGAGCTCTGTGTTGAGCAGGTACAGATTGAGTGCTTGGGTTTAAAGGCACTTCAGCAGGGCACCTGTTTGCACATAGTTTTGCTTGGAGCCATATCCTTCAGTTAAAGACTATAAATCAAAGGTTAATCCAACAGTTACAAAGGCTGGAACTTTGTAAATTGCAGATGGAAAGTGAAAGCTGAATAAAATAAAGGCTGCTAAGAAGGAATAAGAAGAATAAGAAGGCTGCTAACAAACCTTGAAAAAGATTGTAAAAGGACTGTTGAAGCTGCTCTAATCAACAGGGAATTGTCACCTAACCCTGCAGTTCCTCTCAGCTCTACAGGGCATTTTAGTGTCTTTCAGCCATTGTTTTGGTTTACTGCCTTCTTTTTTTATTCAGTCTTAACGCTCTCAACAACCTCATGTCCAGACAAAAGCAGGCAGCTGTTTTCAGCAAAAAAGCTCTGATAAACCTACAATTGGCTATAGCTACGCAACCAACAGCAAACAAAGTTAGCGACTAGCTGGTGAGTGGAGTATTTAGCAGTAAAGGGGCTGAATATTTTCCCTCAGGAGTTGGTAAAGACAAAACCAGAAGCCCTCATTAGGTCAGAATCACAACTCCAAATGCTAATGCTAATGCTAATGGTAATGTTGCTCAGCGTCTGCTGGGTGTGTAACTAGGCATCTACTTAAGGCAGATAAGATGTCCATGTGATGTATTCAGGTTTGTCTGATTCCTCCAAGTGCCCCCAAAAATTAATTAATGCAGGTTAAAGAAAATGTTAAGTGGACAATGATCCAACTCCAAACATCACAGCTACAACAGCAAAGACTATGAGACACAATGAACATCAATTCAGATAAAGAAAAATGTGCAGGGGTTATCAAACTCTAGCCTAGAGTCTGACCTGCAAAACTGTCAGCTCTGCTGTGGGGTTTTCCTCAGGCATCACCACCTGATTGTGCCTGATTGAGTTGTTTGCCTCTTCCTTTCCCAGCTTCTAAAAATGTATGCTATTTATTTATTTATTTTTCCTTTGCTTTGATTAACTACCACAGGTTTAAGATACAATGGGACCAATCAATCGATCAATCATTGCCACCCACTAAGCTAAATCAGACAGATCATGACATCTTGTCTCATGATCAATTTAGTCACTAGATGACATCATTGGCAATTGCCTCTAATTGTGATTGTAGCACAAATAGAAATACTATTCAGAAATCCGAAATTTAAGAGCCATACAATGGCAAGCTGCTGCACAGTGACTTTGTACTCCCTCATAGCAGAGCTGAAAAGCTCTGGAAAGGTCATCACGGCGGCGATCGATCAACCTCTCCTCTATCTTCACAGGTGCTATGTAAACAGCGGAATGCTACAATGCTACATGGTGAACAAAGTTCTTCTTCACCTGGGCGTCTTCTGGTCTGATTACTAGGTTATGTGACTGGCCACCACAACGTGACTTTGATTTGATTTGGTCTGAATACAGCCTTTGCCTTAATAAGAGGCTGCCTTTTTTTCAATGTTGTAAAAATATGCTGTAAGAAGCCCTGAAAGCTCAGCTCAAAAAGTTGACATATTTTTAAGGAACACTCAGTTACAAGGTTTGAGCAGAGCACTAGTAAGCTTTTTATCTTTCACAACCTTGGACCTCCAGTTGGTAGATGGTATCTTTAAACTCCAGACAATAATCATTCCACACATAAGACTTGCATTAGCGATGAAGAGAAACACAACAGAGATTTCACAAGTCAACAGTGGACAACTGATTAGCGTGTTAATGAAAGAACACAGCAGGTGACAGCTTGAAGAGAAGTGGTTCGTCTTCCCCACAGGGATCAAACCCACAGCTCCGCAAACATTAATTGGCAATGCGACCTTGGGCACAGTGAGAAAAACAGTTCTAGCTTGTTACCATGATTCATAATTAGTTTTTTGTTGTCATCTTCGAATAAGACTTGGAAGATAATGAATAATTTGAGTTGTCTTGTCACGTAAATCCTGATGATCCCTGTTGGCTTGCTAAATCCATAGCTGGTTCATAAACAATGCCAGCATTCGGGGAGCGCCAAATGAAATTTGCTGCGCTTTTCGATTTGATAAGTGAATTTTTGTTTTGCCTCACCAAATGTCAGGACCTCAGTCATGTGCTGGTGGTTAGAGCAGTTGAAAGCTGTCTGGAAATAAATAACCTTTGATGAGACGAGGTAGAGGACAAGAATGAGTTTATGGAAGGATCGATGTGGAAAGGTATTGCTGCTTTCAATGGCCCGAGGGTTGTGAGGGTATCACCAACAGTACAGAACATAATCATGTAGCGCTTAAATTCAAAAAAGAAAAGGAAAAGAAAAACAGGGATGAATTTATTTTCCACAACAACAACAGTAAGTTTGGCATAGTTGCAGCACAAATGGTTGTCTTGCCTAGTAGCTTTATAGACAGCTTGACAATTACAGAGTGTTGTTTAGATTGCAAACAAGCAAAACCGTGTCTCCGTTTTCCTTTTGAATTGAAAACCAAACATCTACTTGCTTTCACCTTTGTTCCCCAGCAGACATCATCCTAACAACATTAAAAATTCAGATCTGAGGTAGAAAAAAGCTCTTTCACAACGTCACAAGGGTGCAAAATTATTCTGTGAATGCTGAAGTTTACTTTTTTTGTCGGGTTTTTAGATGGGTAACATGGAATTGTTAGACTGCAGTGCTCAAACTGTCACATCTCACCTCTAATAAAGCACAATGCTGTCTTTGACTAGTCTGGCGCAGAACTGAGGAGAGCTGTGCTGTCAATATGCTTCGCAGATGAGCCCATTAACTACTGTCAGCACCAGCCTGATAAGTATGGAGCTGGCTGCCTTTGGCCTTCAAAGCCCCGCACAGACTTGTACTTTTTTATCTGACAGATTTGCCTCTTCCTTTGGAAAAATCGCGTGGAGGCTGTTCTCAACATGTCTGCTATCTGCTTATTCTTGTTGAATCAAAAACAGCCTGCCCCTAGTGTGGATTTCTCCCACAGTGCATCAGTAAGAAACAATTGGCCTATCAGGCAGCAGGAAGGGGGCTAATGAATAGATTGTGTGACTTGCCTCCAGACAGACAAAGAGATAGACAGCAGCACTGAAGCCAAAGACAGAGGCAGACATTCATACTGAAGCAAAGCTGCAGAATCATGGCATGTTCTTATAATATGCTATGCTATGCAGAACAGTATCAGTCATCTGAACAGCAAAATGTCAGTATGTACATTTAGTACAGCATGATGTAAAGCACTTCATACAAAACAGCACAGCCATGAAGCAGAGCATAGCACACTGCAGTATAATATAGGATGCCACAATATAGCATAGAAAAGTAGCATGAATAACACAACATTATAGTGTAATATAAAGCACACTATAGCACTGTATAGCACACAGCACAATATACTGTAGTATAGAGCACAGAATGGTGTAGAATAGTATCACACATTGTAGTAGCATGTGAAGCACAGTACAGCACAGTAGAGAATATAAAGCACAGTATAGCATACCCCAGTGCAATATATTATTCAATAGTGTATGTTATAGCGCTCTAGTATAACATTGCATAGTATAGCACAAAGCACAGTATAGTCTGACATAGTATAGAGCACAGTAAAGCAAGTTTAAGTATAGCATATTATAGAATACTTTAGAGTAAATCACAGTTAAACAAGTTATAGTATAGTATATAGCATAATTATTGTTATTATCATATTGAAATGTAAAAAAATGAAAAATGTAATGATATGATATTACAGGTGCTGTAGCATTGTATGGTATTAAGTACATCATACCGTGGTGGGCCATATACAGTGCTCGAAAAGGGCCATGGTGTGGTGAGTAGACCCTTTTGGAGTAAAGGCAGCTAAAACAGATAAGGCCTCAACTATTGAACTTTGAAGTCAAGCAGAAATCTGTTTCCTCTGCAGCTCTCTGCTTTCTCTCAAAGCTCCCTGCTGCCACTCGTCTCATATCTCTACTGGAGATATACTGCAGGAAACCCAGGCTGCACCTCATACACACCAACACACACTACACATGCATATAGAAGAACCAGCTACTCTCTAAATAATGCCTAATTGGTTTTTATTGACTATAGCACCAGCAACAGATATTGAGTGATAGTGTAATGACAAAAGATTAGCTCCTTATGCGTGGCTGGGTAATAACGTCTGAGGTGGAGAGCAGCTTCTCAGAAAAAGCCATCGCAGCAGATAAGCACTGTAAGCAATGTGATTATGTGGATAGTAGTGTAATCTGAGCCCTATTAATATGTTTAATTGTAACCATTTGCAACAGCCCTGAAGCTCCTACCCATGATTGCTTGGCAATTGTGCAAAGTGTTATTTCATAAAGTGCTAAGCTAAATTCTCTGCAGGCAGGCAGCAATTTTAATGCTCTTACACATATATTGGCATACTAATAAAACATATTTTGTGATGGAATTTAAAATTCAATCAGGTTGAGGCAGAGGGGTGCTAAATGCATCCTGGAATGTGAATAGCTGTCTCTGTCTCTCTCCTCATTGCTAAATTTTACTCTCTGTAATTCCTTTCAGAAAAATCCTCATCTCCCTTTCTCCTTTTCTTGTTGCCGATCTTTGTAATCGCCTCTTGTTTTTTCTCCGCTCTCACTCTCGCCTCAATTTCTCCATTTAATATTTACAGCCTCGTTACTCTCTTGTTCCACAGTCTCCCCTGCACACCTAACCCCCCTCACCTACTCTTCCTCTCTGTCATCAGATAGGAGAGCTCAGTGAAGAAAAACCCGTCTCAACTTCAAACACCTCCCTGTCTATTTGTCTCCACCCCATCTCAACTGCCAGGGAGGCACAGCCCTAGAAATCAACTCTTTCCTCCCCCCACTCTTACTTCTACTCCCCATCTCCCCTCCTCACCACTGTTTGTGTCTGGTTCTTACTCTCTCCTACTAGCGATCTCCCTCTTCCTTTCTTCCTCCCTCCTCCTCTGTTCCTGTGTGCATCTCTTTTTATCCTCATTTTCTTTCCCTTTGTCCTCTCATGCTGTAGAGCATTTAAATGTGATAGTATGTAGCTGTAAAGCCTGCATCTCTCTCTCTCTCACTCTCTCTCTCTCTCTCTCTCTCTCTCTCTCTCTCTCTCTCTCTGTGTGACATAGAAACTGTTTATATCACTGTTATTTATTACTCAAACAAAATTCTGTCTTTTGTTACAATTTGTTCAGATCTCTGCATGACAATTTGAATAGAGCTTGATATCAAGGTGATGTGCCCCGAATGAAAATACAGGTTCTAGTGAAAGTGAGAAAAAGGAGGAGGAAAAGGGCATCAGAGATATGACAGCAATTATGGAACAAAGCACCTGTGAGCATCATTAAGAAGATCTCTTTTTGTTTTGTTCTCAGTTCTCAGTTTATTGTCTTTGTGTTACAGAGGCATCGGTTTAGCAGGCGTTGTATATCTTTGCATGTTTTAGGGTCTCTGGTAGAGTGCAAAGACATGCAATGATGCAATCAGAGGAAACCACTCACAGGGGCAGGACAAGTTCTGCCCCACCAACTTTCCCAGGCGTCTCCAACTGCAGTTCTACAAGGTTTTTGGGTGCATCCATGCCAACTGCAAAGGGTCTGTGTTACAATACGGGCATGTATGCGTGTGTATTATCAAATGACATGCCTGAAAGGGAAACCAATATATTTTTTACAAATATGTCTCTGTAGGGATCCTTTCCATAATGTTGTCACACACTCTGAAAAACTTTGAATACTCTGAGCCTGTCAGTGGCAAAATCAAGCACTTTTAGTGGACAGACATTTCACAGGCAAGGATTATGTTGCAGCCATTGCAATCCGTTCGCGGATGCTGGCTGATACTATCTACTGGACCAAATCCAAAACTTTCAGTTAGTATTAGTCATTTAGACCAAAGTATTTATAAAAAAAGAAAAAGGTTTAAAAATACTGGAGTTTCCTTTTAATGGGACAGTTGGCATTTTGATTTTTGGGACAAACAGATTGTGTTGTTTTGTTATATGATCACAGTGTGCAAAGTAAAAGTGTCTTATGGTTGAAGTACACAGCAAAATAACTTGGAATATTGAAATAACCATGAAAGATAAACTGCACTGATGGACTAAACCTACAGTCATTCTCCATCAAAGGTTATTCAAGGCTTTTCTCCATTCAATACTTGCCTTTGTAATACTTAGATAACAATTGGACAGTGTTATTTTAATGTTCCTGTGGATTATTGCTGGCCTTTGTGCATGCATAGAAGCCTGCTGGAATAGCAGCTTTACTCAAGTGCTGGTAGTTAGTGCATTTCTGTTTCTGAATGTGAGTGCACATTTCTATAAATGTGTTTATGAAAGTTCTTTACCTCTAATTATTTCCTTGTTTACCCAGACAATTAGAATAGAATTACAGACAGAGAGAGGGGAGTACAGTATCTTTTACGTAATCCTCTCTTCGTAATCTTTTCTGACAAGCGGCTGGGCATTTCCAACCTGCAGCTGGTTCTCTTGCAAAGAAAGAGGGAAAGAGAGGAGAGTTGTGGCATGAAAGTCTAAATTGTGCTTCGTTAATGATACACATATTGGAGTAAGCAGAAGTTTAGTGGACCCTTCACCTACACCTCCAGAATTTTCACTTTGTTATATATGCTTTACCTTTACCGTATATATGCTTCCTTTAGGCAATATTATCAGGAAGCACTCTATTAATTTTCATTGTTATGCAGATGATACCCAATTATATTTATCGATCAAGCCAGACGAAACCAATCAATTAGCTAAACTTCAAGCATGCCTCAAGGACATAAAAACCTGGATGTCCTGCAATGTTCTGATGTTAAACTCAAATAAAACGGAAGTTATTGTACTTGGCCCCAAACACCTCCGAAACAAACTATCTAAAGATATAGTTTCTCTAGATGGCATTGCACTGGCCTCCAGCGACACTGTAAGGAATCTTATCTTTGATCAGGATATTTCCTTTAACTCTCACATAAAATAAACTTCAAGGACTGCCTTCTTTCACCTACGTAACATTGCAAAAATCAGGCACATCCTGTCTCAAGCAGATGCAGAAAAACTAGTCCATGCATTTATTACGTCTAGGTTGGATTATTGCAACTCCATATTATCGGGCTACACCAATAAGTCCCTTAAGACTCTCCAGCTGATCCAGAATGCTGCAGCACGTTTACTTACAAGAACCAAGAAGGGGGATCATATTTCTCCAGTATTAGCTTCTAATACTGGACAAATATGCACAATAGAATATTCTGCAGAATAGAATTTAAGATCCTTCTCCGCACAGTCAAAGCGCTCAATGGTCAGGCACCATCATATCTCAAAGAGCTCATAGTACCTTATCGCCCTAATAGAGCACTGCGCTTTCAGGTTCCTTGTGGTTCCTAGAGTCTCTAAAAGTAGAATGGGAGCTAGAGCTTTCAGCTATCAAGCTCCTCTTATGTGGAACCAGGTTCCAGTTTGTTTACGGGAGGCAGACACCCTCCTCACATTCAAGAGTAGACTTAAGACTTTCCTCTTTGATAAAGCTTATAGTAGGGCTGACTCAAGTGACCCCTGAGGCACCCCTTAGTTATGTATTTCTGCCTCCGGCGCTGTAGAGTCTGGATCTGTGGTTGCTCCTGCTGCCCCCGTGTTCCTGCTCAACCGCCAATGTTGCTATTACTGTTATACTGTACTAC
>JAVQJL010007357.1:0-14675 GCA_036024295.1 Nannoperca obscura
CCGTTGCATCGTGCCTCTCAACCCCGTGACAAAGCGGCATAAGGTCGGCAAAATATGGCGAGACTGGGTGTCCGAATATCTGTTGAATATCAAACGTAAAACTAACTTTACCACGGTCTGTTTGCGAAGGTCAAGAGTCCCGGTAAGCTGTGACAGTGAGTCAGCACGCTGCATGAGCAATACCAGGAACCTGAAATCCAAGAAGCCACATTGAATTCAGCTATCACTACTTTGATTTACACCTGTGCGTTTCCTACTGTGACAAGTCACAATGGATTACAGTGAAATCACACTACGCATGGAACAAACTACTGTACATCATACATGAAATGAGCCTCACGACGGTCACTGCAGACTGCGCTGTCACATCACTTATGACATTGTAGGCCTTCACCGCCTGTCTGGGCACCCAGGTGATGATATTTAAGGTCGGTTTGGGCGGATATTTACACTGAGCGTGTGGAGACATCACTGCGTACATACAGTGCATGCTAGGAATGGGGTTACCTTCTTGATCACTGTTTTTACTTTCACACAGTAGAACTCAACTAAAATGCCCCGTCATTATAGACCAAATGTCCCCAAAACACACCACATGGAGCGTTTTACACCAGTACTCACTTTATACGTTTGGTCATCATGGATTTCGGAGCCGTAATTAGCCAGCAGACTCGAGGCAAACATCTTTAGTTGGTGACGTTTGACGACTTTACTTCCTTCTCGTCCTCCTGCTTTAGATTTGCAAAAGTATGATCTACAAAGGCTAAAAGTCTTTAAATAATAAATACAAAAAGACTATGATCTGTCGCTAGGTTTCTTGTGTAAAACCCTTAATTAAAAACTACAGTTAAAAACGAAGTCCTGCTAAGAAACTTTCAACTTCCTGGAGTTGGTAGGTCGATTACGTCATCTAAAATCGATGGTGGTGATTGGCTGCAGGGAAGGCGCGAGCGTGATCCGCTCTACATCTTGCGGATGTAGAGGTCGACAAAAATAATAGGACTACCTCACAGTAAGAGCCATTTCCGTGAAGCCTTTAATGTTAGTCTATAGTATATAAAAAGTATATACATTTGTTAAAATTAGCTCCACCTCCAACATAAAATGCTGCTTACATGTAAATCCATCACATATACGTGTGTATATTTCATGATTTGTATATTATGAATGTGGTTGCTCTGCACAACTCATTTTACTTGAGTACATTTCATTGATTATACATTTGTACTTTCAAATTTAATGAAGGTTTTACTTGTAATAGAGTATTGCACTATGTTAGTGCTACTCTAAAAATACTGAAATACTGGTTTGAAACATTATATTTTAAGGTGTTCCTGTTACAGTGTTCCCACATAGACAGAGGATAGTGTATGTTTTAATAACTTAGTGCAACCTGATGCCAGAGAATGAGGAGACATAAGAGGAGGAGGGGGCGATACACAGACTACACCTAAAAGCCTTTGAGATTGTGTTCATGTCTCAGAAGACCTGAGTTTTGGATGCTTATAATAGATTGATTATAAACAAAAAATTCCCAGTTTGAGATTCGTGTAATTAGGATTATTACTACATTAAAACAGCGTTTCCAAAACTAAACCTGACAGGACACCCCTTGTGGCGAAATAAGCAGTGATCCAGGTATCAGATGAAAAACTATTTATAGTCAGAGTGTTAAAGTTATGTTTGGTCACAAGGGGTGGCAGTAGCCTATAAAAGAAGATAGCTGGTATGTGACCAGAGGCTTCCTGACAGTAGGGCTACATCAGGCCCCAGTCATATCAGGGTGGTGTTATGGAACTTCAGCTGCTGACCCAGGTCAACAAACAGCATTTACTGTGAGTGGGCACTGTGGACTGTGATTGGAGCTGCTTAGCTCAGCTCTTATGAACAATGTGCTTCCAAGGAAAGCCGGTGGTGGCTGATGTGGTGTGCTATGACTGCCTTCAGCACCTGGTTGTGGCCATTAATAACAGACTTTTTCATAGGCCTTTGTGCTGCTCATGATAAAAGGTACAGTCACATTACCTTTTTGTTTAATGAAACTGCCCCACACGTGCCCAGAAAAGGGACTTGACATCTAGTTTCTGATGCGGGTCATAAATAAATATTAATAAGCACGATCACAAACTATTAGTGTGTAGTGTGGTAATAAGGTGATGAAACCTACAAAAACAAACGTCTCCATTTCCAAATACAGTGCATCCATGTTTATTTCTATCTATTTCTATTTCTCAGTCAAAGTTGAACATAGGTGAACTCTAAACTGTGAGTCTGCCATATCTGGACATCCAATCAAAACAGGAAACACACACCCTTGAATTGCTTGCAGGCTTCCTAAGAAGCAAATGCTTGTTGGACAGAAGTTTTATGAGTGAGTTTTAAGCACTTTGTGTGGTATACTTGAATAAGTAATAATATTATTTGGTATTATTAACACAAATAATCCACTTTGAATTCCACTCACAAAAAAAAATACCACTGCCAATAGGAGTGATTACAGTTACACCAATTACAGTGAGTAAGTCTTAGTGGAGACACAATGCACATCACAGACGTGGCTGTCAGTTAACTGACATGTAAGAATACTGAACATATTATACATTCAGGGTAACACATTTGTTAAATTTCATATGTTCGACTGATGTCAAGGCCTGTATATTTGTGCTGTATCAGCAAGCATAAAATAGCAATATGAGGAGACTTGGTGCCATGGGGTTGATATTTATTCTATAAAAGTATCGACATGTCAGGCAGTTATTAGGACCTTATAAATGTATGTGCAGAGTGTGGATGGTGCACAGGACAGCATTACTGATGCAGTCTGTCTTACCCAATTCTGTACGCATTGTACTTCTGAGAGTCTGGGGCAGGATTCTGATTATACATTTTGAAAATGGGTGATGTTGACAATTTCTACATAGCATTTTTTTCCATTGTGATGCTTTATTTTCATAATGCGTATGAATGTATGTTTGTTTTTTTATTGCTATTTTTTATTGCAATGGATCCATGCTTAAAAACAAAGACAAGTAGACAGACAGACCTTGAAATAATGATAATTTGGGTCATTTCCTTTTTGCTTTTGGACCAGTACTGCAGAACTAATGACACTCATCAGCATCAGCTGCACTGTTTTTTGGTAGTTAGCAAATGTTATCAAGCTAAGATGCTAAACTATTATTGTAAACTTGGTAAACATTATACTTGCTTAGCATCAGCATGGTAGTTTTGTCATTATGATTGTATTAGCATGCTGGCATTAGCACTTAGCTCACAGCACCACTGTGCCAATTAATAGCCTCACACAGCTCTTAGTATAGACTCCTGGAGCCAAATGTATACGTATGTATGTGTACACACAAAATGGTGTTTTATGAAATGGTGTTTATAAAAGAAGGATGCGCGGTAAGAATGTGCACACTTCAGACCAGGGGTACACACTTCTTTAGAGATAATTGTGGGTGAGATTATAAGGAGGAAATTAAATATAAGGTGAAAGATGTAACCTTAGAGTAGCACTGAGCCATCCATTCAGAGCACCCAGTTCCACAATGAGAGGAATAATGAAAAGAGAACCAGACGTACATGCAGCTTTATAAATCTGAATAACAATGCATTTGCATATTTCTGTCGTGTGTACACAGAGTTTTAGTTGTGAATCTACAGTTTTAACTAGCTGGCCCCTGATCTTGTTATACACTGAGCAGATTTAATAAACCAACATCTGTGAATGATGAGGCCCAGATGATTTCTGGGTTTTCAGCATCAGATTTGTCTGTGCTCTGGCTGAACAATGCAGTAAACACACCAGCACCACATTGTGGAGTTTCTAAAGTTACACCATCTGCTGTGTAATGATTGTGCAATTGTGTTTGCAAAAGATGACCTCTTCCATAGATTCAATATGATTGTGTGATCTATAAGGAAAAGATGTTCTGAAATGTGAACAGTGAATGTAAAAATGTGAGTTACGCTGAACACTGGTCAGGGAAAGATCATAATCATAAATATTGACAAAACTCAGCCTCTGTTGTCAAAGTCAAATGCTTTGTACCCATCACCCTGACCTGCACACCCCTTTTGTTCCTACTGAACATAAACATAGGGTGTTGACTGTCTGAGTATATACTACTGTATATTAGCCGATATGTTGGCCAGGCCTGTCTCTATCTCTACTTATGATAATGAAACATTTAATAAAAAGAGGCTATGGCTACATCAGAAGCCCTTCAACTGACAAGAATAACTGATTATTTTCAGCGTTTAACATTTTTCCCACATTCAAGGTAAAAGCACCTTCAATCATATCTTTGTCTGATTTAAGGAATTCTGTTTTTTTCTCAAATGTATTTAAGGCTTATATAATAATAATTTGTCTAAAAACATCTAGGCGCTGCCATGGGTTCTACATTTAAATATGCATAAAATATTATAATTATTAAAGTTTCATATAAAGTAATGATTTCCTTTCTTTTTCCCCCTTCCTTCCTTCTTCCTTCATTGTGGCCTTTAAACTTTCCTTATTTCCTTTCTGCAGCCCCTTCTTTATTTCTTAAGCTTATTTGAAAGCATGCAATTTCCCAAAACTGCAGAAACGGTACCCACTGAAGTGAAGTGTGAAAACATATCTTACCGGTTAAACCATTCAATAGACCCTTCTCACTGCAGAGCGCCCATCGTTAATGTTATTAATTCCACCTGTGAGTTTCCTGCTTTGGCGTCAAAATGCTGCTGTCCAGCTCACGTTTAATGGACAGAGGCCTAATTAACCCCGCAGCGCAGGTGTGAGCCCTGCCCTCTGGCGCGCGTCTCCTGCCGCGGCTGTTCGCATGAGGACATGTTCAAAAAAAATTAACAAAGCGACTGGTTATGTTACACTTTGCAATGAAGGTTCCGGAGAAGGAATTAATGAGCGATATTTTGAAGCGGTTAACGGGCGAGTCTGCGCTGCCGGTATACAGCAACATTGAGAAGTTCAAACGAGGAAAGGACGGCTTATACTTTGTCGCGCAAGACTTTAATGAAACAGTGAAAAAAAGAGAATTGGTCAACGCCAAGGAACGACTGAGAGTAAGTGTTAGTTGGAAATGACAATGTATGGACCACGAATAAATGTGTGACAGTTTGGTAATGTTTGACAGGAGGGTATTCACTAAGCAGGTTCCCCTGAGAAGTCAGTCTGTTACTTTAGCTAACATTAGCTTACAAGTAGTTTAGCTCTTCCCTTCCCCTGTTTATCCTGAAACTAGCTCACTATAGACGCTGTAAAGCTTATAAAGACTTGTAATCGGCGTGGTGGCAACATTAAATACAAAGAACTTACCCATGGCCAATATTAATAAAAAATACATGCCTAAATCTTGATTTAAGAGTTCTGTGTTTGGCCCTTTTTAAATTTCAGCATATGTAAATGCAGCTTGGCATAAAGTGGGAGCAAGCAGCGTTGATTTTCCTAATCGCGATACATATGGATGTTTTCCTCCATTCTCATATGTCAAGTCTGAACTTGGTGTCTGGGAGATATTTTTCTAATTATAAGTATTCTGACAGTAATGATGAAATTAAACAAGTTGAACATGTTAAGACCTGTACTGGCAATAACGCCATTATGATATGCTGTATTGAAAACTGCACAGAGTAGCCTGCATTATGATCATTTGAGGGGTTGAAAATGACTTCCTATTGCAAAATGTGTTATTCCTATTGCATGATGTGCCTGGTTTCCCAAAACAGTGACGGCTCATGTTGCTGGAAGTGAAGAATGAAGTCAAGACAAATGCCACTGCATCAAACCCTTTGAAATCCTTGGTCATGTGTATTTTTTTTTTTTTTTTTTTTTCATTCCTGTTTTGAGATGGTTTGATCATCTAAAATTCTATCTCAAGAAAGAGACCTAGTTAATATGAAACTCTGGCGTCTTTTCTAAGCAGATCAGGAACTTGAACACCATGTTCTCCCGCTTGAAGCGCATGGTGCCACTAATGCGACCAGACCGTAAGCCCAGTAAAGTGGACACACTTAAAGCTGCAACGGAATACATTCGATTGCTTGTTGCAGTTTTGCAGGACACTGAAAATGTAAGTTCTGCATTCATGAGGACTCTATTGAATGACTGTCTTCTGTTGTTTTCCAAGGACAGCACTGTCACTTATCTTGAAATGTTGATTAGTGTTATTTTCTATTTCTCAGGATAATGGCGGTGGGACTGATTTCCTAAAGAATGCAATCACTTATGGTCAGACTGAAGGTTTGGGCAATGACTTATGGAGAATGGATGATGTGAGTGTTTTTCTAACTGTTGTAACAGGTGGTTTAACACTGTTTAGTATAATCATAATAATAATACTGTCACTCACGCCCATACTCATAGAAAGGGGGTTACCGTACGTAACAGTACATCTGCCTGCCTGTTTATCTCTGCTGTGTTCTGGCGTGAGAATTGTTTGGGCAGCGTGAGACAGAATGTGAGTGTGTGTGTGTTTCGTGCCAGGATTACTGACTAACACTGTCAAAACAATGTTGAATAAATGCACTTTGCTGTCTGATCCACACCAGGGACAAGCTCGCCAGTCAACACGTTCAGGTTCTCAGCTGAACAGACCACAGTATGAATGCACATGTCATAGCATTGTTATGCATTTTATTCTGCCAGTTGGCGACCCAATTAAAAACGGGTCTCTAACTTTGGAAAGGCTGCTCTGTTCTGTAACGTGGCAAGTAAATGATTCCTTATTACCGCTCAAAGTTCATGTCACAGAACTTTTGTTTCTTTAAAATGCCTGTGTTGCAAATGTTCCAAGTAATTCATTTAATTCATTCCATTTAATTTGAACAGATTTTTTCTTGTTTGTGTAGAGACAATAACTACACACGTTTTGATTTTGTTACCACTGTTCCACTGAATAAACAGAAGCAGGGGTTTAGCCATATTTTGATAAAACTGAGTGGTTGGTACATTCTGTCTGGTACATTCTGAGGATGGATATGGAGGTTATGCTTTATGTATTGGCATTGTACTGTGCTACTTTTTTATTTTTTATTTTTTTCTCCTTCAATCCTTGGATTGGATTCACTTCTCAAGCCTGAAGCATGTGAGTATTTCATAGGATATATTTTTACTGACAAGCTTTTTCCTGCCAGTTGCTGAACATGTCAGAGGAGCACATTGAAGATGGATTCAATCTACCCCCAGAACCGGTAACAGAGGACGGAGAAATGACCAGGCTGGTGTTGCAACATTGTGTGATGCCTGCATACCAGCTCATCATCCAAGTAGCACCTGATCAGACTTCGGTAACTCATTTAACTTTGCTAATATTATCCCTCATTTTGTGCTTGGTGTTTTTCAGCTGCACTCATTTCTGACGCTGACCAGGGATCTGTTGTAGTACAGTAATTATGAAGATGGACTGTTACTGTTATGAATCAATGTTATGTAAACTCTTTCCCAGTCAGTCAAAGGAAATATAACTCAGAAAAGGAACTTAATAGTATGTATGGTATATCATGGCTGTACATGCCCCCCCCCCAGGGTTTTTAAGCTTAATTTGTGCATTTGATTAGCATTTGCTACACCGTGATTTACACAGGTCTTCCATCATGAGGGTGTGACAGTGTTAACAAGAACTCAACATTTAAATTAAATTAGAACTTCAATCGCATTGTCCCTGGTTCAGGAATGACAAGGTGCTGTGTATATTTCAATCCACATACATGGGGCCCTTTAATACTAGAGTTTTGAAGGTTTTAATGTAAAGTCTTTTTTTGAGACTGTCAAAGAAGTGGTAATGGTCGGACTGTACTGTAGATTGTGTGGATCTTCTGTCCACCACATTTAAGTTAATTATTTTCTTGTCATCCACACAGCTATCACAGTGAAGCAGTCGTTTTGAAATGAAATTCTTCGATATCATTCTGTCTAACTGTGCGTTTGCAGATATATGTAAAAAATTTGAACAATCTAATATATAATAATGCAGCAGCTAAATAAAGGAATCGAATATATAAAATTGGATTCATAAAGTCAAATACAGTCGCACTGGAGCAGCCTGCAGAGTAATAGTATATGTAAACAGGATGTGTATGTACAGTGTATATACACAATGAGAACATAGTGTGTGTGTGTGTGTGTGTACACACTCTCACACCCTGTGATGCTATAAAGCTTACAAACGGGTAGTAAAATAACCTCCAAACTGATTGTTACAGTGTGAAATCAAATCATAATTTTGATGTAATTAACATTTTATGAAATTAAGAAATTCAGCAGTTGGTATGCATTAAATTAGTTCTACTTTATCACCGTCATAAAATATTCTGGTAACATGTTGAGGTTTTGGGCAGTTTTTAAGTAAATGTCAAATGGATTCCTGCAGCTATTGGAGTAAAGGTTGTGAAATTTAGTTAATCTTTTGTCGCCATTGGTTTTGTTTGGTATGTTGGCTTGAAATGGTTTCCCCCAGGCTTTTATTAGTTTTATTTAGAATAAGTCTATTTATGTATGTTTTTGTACTTTTATTTTAGAGCTTACATAATTCAATCTTCTGTCACTAACCTTCTGAACCCAAGGCAGGCAGACTTCATAGACGAGTCTAAAGACAGACACTTCACACAATAGGCAATCAGACACATTTAATTCCTGAAATGATCTGGCAGGAATACGCTACGATTACAACTGGCAATCATCACGAAGCATTTGATTGTCTTCAGTGTAGCCCTAACATCCGCGACATTCAAACTGTCCTCACGAGTGCCTCGTCATCTGATTGGATAATTCAAGGTGAAGGGGTTTGGATCAAGAAAAGACCTGCTGTGTCTGTCACAAAAGCTGTTTTGTCTGGGTGAACAAGCCTCGCATAAAGATATCTGAACCTTGTGTAATAAATGGCAAATTAATTGAAATGCTTTTTATTCCATGAAGTCTGAGTTGGAACAAATATTAACACTAAGAACTCCGACATCACCTGTGTTCTTCATTCAACAGATGTCTCAACCCGTCTGAGTGGTGTTAGGGCAGATGGCTTGGACCAATACAGGAAACATGCCAGGTTTTCTTTTTAATGAGTATCAAATCTGTTGTCAGAAACCCATTTTTTTAGGTAAAGTCGTACCAAAAGTTGGGAAGATTTTTCAAAGTCTAACCCTGTGAGCTGTAAATTACTCTAAATATTGGGCAGGTTATATTGGGGAGCAGAGGGGTTATAATATGAATATAATAATTGGTCTTATAATTATCATAATGAAGTGTAATCGTACCAGACCCAAACATTGATCCAAGTATGCACAAATGTTGCCCCCATGTGGTCTGAAAGATGACTGTTTTGATGACGATACCAAACACAGGCCTTCTCACAGGAGACTTTCTGACGTGTCGCAGCAGGAAAAGCACAGGTGTAAATAATCCAGTGAATGAAGGGTGCTGGCTCGGTCAGCTCACTGCGACACTTGATTAGAACAAAGCCATCGTTATCATTTATCAGCAACACCTGTGCTTTTCATCCAATGACGAGTCAAATGTCTGTGATACAGGCGTGTTGCTTGATATTGTGTCCTTTCAGTTAGCGACTTAATTTTCCAACCAGAGTAACTGTTAGTATGTTAATTGATTTATTCTTAAGTGAACTGTATTTTTAGTGTCGTGTCCTGCTATCTTCCTGCTGCCACCCAGCACACTGATGGATGTTTTCAGTTATTCTGGCAGATTAGACTTCTGCTCAAATGGAAATATTCCTCAAAAAAGATCCAATTTCCAAATGGTTTGAAAAGCAATGTTCCAGTGCCCTCTTCTGGTTAAATGTTTCAAGTCTGTTGCTTCCAGCATCACTGTTAAGTTGGATCGCTGGTGTCCTCTGTTGCACCTGTAGTAACTTACAGGGACCTCAGCATGTACCAAAAACACCTACAGTGCAGTGTGGAGGTGGTGGTGGGGGGTGCTTCAGACAAGTCATTTCTATCAACAAGTCACTCGAACTGTAGTTGTGTGATAGGAGCTGTTATTTTAGATAAACTAATTCTTGTTTCCTTTTTAGGGACCTGTTGCTTTTGAAGACAGACTTTTTCTTGAAGAAAATTAAAATGTATTTGTCTTATTTAATTTAGTTCATTTTTAAATGTATTTTTTTGTTTGTGTAAATGTGTTCTGTTTACAGACTTTCAGTTTCTGTTTAGAAAATTTCCGTTAGTGTTTTTGTCTTCTGTTGACGTCTAATGGATGCCTTTTTGTTCAGCTTCAACGCTTCATGGTACCAAGACGTAAGTCTGGTAAATATTAAATGAATATTATCAGCATTGTGAATGTGTCCATTATAATTGAATCTGGTTTGTCATGTTAAAATCTTTAAAATACGTCTCAGTATTTCATCACACTACAACCACGATCATAACCACTGGCAATATCAAAAGGTGAGAAATGTAATTACCCATAAGTTGTCTTTTTATTTCATCCTTAATGTCTTTTAGATGTCCAGGTTTGTTTGTTTTTTTGCTGAGGTGTAACATTTTTCAATTAGCCTAAGTAAAAGTAGCATTACCACACTATAAGAATACTCCACTACACGTAAAAGGCCTCCTTTCATTTGTTTACTTAAGTAAAAATGTAAAAAATGATTACACACACATTCTTAAAGGGTCTATTATTCTATAGAGTACTTGTACAGACATGCTCATGACATGTTTACATATGTATGTATATATTAGACATGATCAATGGTTATAGCATTGTGTATATTATGTTGTGCATGTAAAATCTTTATTTGCAAAGGAACTAGTAGTAACCACTGCTGTTGAGTAAATGTAGTGAAGTAAGAATATTAACTTCTGAAACGTAGAATAGAATTATAAAGTTGCAGGAAATGAAAGTACAAGTATCTAACTACAGTACTTGTGATGGTATACATTTAATTTTATACCACTGTTTATTTGTGGATGGTGTTCTCAATACAGATGTGACAAAGCCGTGTACGAGTGCAGGCTCTTCATTACAACAGAAGGTGGCGCTGGTTTGGTGTTATATTTTGAACTGGGCCTTGCCAAATAAACATCGTTTTAGGAGACAACATTAGAAAGCCTACGTAGGTAGGCTTAAACACAACATCCAAGTGCATTGCTATGAGTGATTCCCACTGTAGTTGCATAAGTGGGAGCCCTTGGGTGTCAGACTGAGGACAGGCGTGGCAGTGGGCTGGTCCAGGCGCGCTGAGCGATCAAAAACATCAGGGTCCATTGACTTGGTATCAGCTGGGGCCCTGAAATAGTCTGACAAAGGAAACCTGGCGTCGCAAGCCACTCCTGACAGATCTGTTGTAATTAACCGCGTCTGCCTATTCTGAGGACGGCTTTGGGCGGTGGGTGTGCCGCACCCACGCAGAGGACCCTGTCCTGGGTATGCACTGAGGTGAGTATACTGCCCGATAATATTTGTATTCAGTTATGTCGAACAAGGCGATCGTGGGTCCTCCCTGACGCGTGCATGAGCGGTGTGTGCACATTTCACCGTTGATGTCTGTCAGACACGGCAGCTCACCGATGATTACCGTGTTGTTGTCGGTTATGCTGTGCATCCCGCTCCCGATAGACTTTACTAGGCCTATGCGGCTTGTATACAATGATTTAAAATGACATAGTTTTTCGGCGCACAGCACTTTCACCTTCTTGTCCATGTTTTCGTTTCTTCATGCAGAGAAAGGCCCGTGATGAGTGCACGGTCCCTTATGTGCAGTTTGTGTCGTGTATTCAGAGTGAGACTGACTGTGATGGCAGTGCTTTAGTCATGCAACGTCTGATCTCGCCCATTCGCACTCCGGCGCTGGCTTTTTGTTTTTACTGTAGCGCGACCAGTCTGTTCCGGTCGGTTTCAGGATTAATGTGCTGAGCATGTAGCCGTTTAGCTCATTTGAAATGTGGTGGTTTTTAATGCGCGTTCTTGACAGAGCAGAGTCGTGCAGTGTTGTGCCGTCGCTGCTGGCCTCGGCATGTTGCGGGTGGCCATTAGCGGCTCCGCTGTGCTGGTGCTGAGGCTGCAGCGCGTGCGATTGTTGCTAGGCAGCCGTGCAGAGCGCGGGCCGTTAGCGGGTGGTGGAAGTGGGATGTTAAAAACACATTAAACGGTATTGTACGTTCATGTTGAAACACGGCGCTGTAGATACGCAATATGATGACCTGCACCCACAGGACTCTGAGCAATAAGCCTGTCCTTCCTCCCCCACGTGGCACAGGCTCTTTGGGAGTGGAGCATGCAGATTTCTATCTGCCACAGCACAATGGCAGACATTGAACCGTGGATGGATTCATCTCAGCCACGGCAGTGCAAAGGTTGATGTTAAAGTCAGTGTTAGTGGAAATGAGTTTCTATTCTCAACCGTCTGCCCTTTCCTATAAAATGTGTCAGGTGGTGAATTACTGAAGAGTGTCACATAAATCACATGGTCTAATAGAAACTGATCATACATTGCAATGTATAGTAATATATATAATATAGTAATAGCAATGTAGAGTTTCTGTCGCACAAGGAATAATAATCCAATAATATGTAGTTAATGAAAAAGAACATTAAAACTCCCTTGACTTTAATGGACCCCATTTGCTTCAGTCACCTTTCTATTTGCTCCTTTAAGTATTTTGTGTAGCCTATTTTGATGTTGCTTATTTACATTTACTGCTGTTTGCCAAGGCGGAAGCCAAATTTCCCATTAGAGGCTGTAGAGACTAGAGTTTCCTCCTCCACAGTCAACAAAGTGTGTTATACTTCTACATCATTCATGCATTAATGCATTTTTATCTTGTGTATGCTGCATTTCTGTCCAGCACTCAGTCTGCTAGATGTTTAGAGTTAATGAGTTTATTTATTTGGGGGTTGAATACAGCAAAGTTGCCCATGTAAGTTATAAAAACATGCCATAATAATGTAGTTTAGTCTTACCTTAGTCTTGTTTTCTTAGGCAGTAATATTAGATTGAAAGACATGTTTAAAAATAAATAATGTTTAATACAAATGCAGTTGAGTTTCAATTACACTGCAGGTGTATTCAGTTAATAGGTAATCATGGTTGGATGGATAAGTACTGCGGACTTTGTCATTCATTCATCTAAACAAGTCTTACATTGGATTATAAAGAGTTGTTTACCGTAAAATAAACAAGCAAATGCGATGATTTGCTGTGAGTTATTTCAGCCAATGAATACAAAGAATGTTTGAACAAAGTTTTTTAAACATTTCCAGGTTTTAACAAGATCACATTTTCAGCTTTATCTTATTTTGAAAACTGGTTAGTAAAGGTAGTGGTTTGTTAGAAACTAGTTACATAACTGGTTGGGATCCACTGAGCAGCCATGATGACATAAACTGAAATGAAAGCGAAGCCAAAGAAAATCAATCAAGAGCTACTTAAGTAATTATAGCCCTCTGTGCCTCTCACTGCTGGATGTCAGTGCTCAGACACAGACCTCCTAAAGCCTCTGCAATTTACAGCAGTCAGCTCGAGTGTGTATATGGGAAAATAATGTACACCAAAGAAAATTGACCTCACCTCTTTTTAAGGTATGGATTAGGCCAAAGATCTCAGGATCTTGCAGCAGAGCAGCATTAAATTAGCTGATCGGTGCGTTCTGGTGAAGGATACCGCTGCCAGATTTTTTGTAAAGGTACTGAATTATTGCTGATTATTTCAGCAATATTGAAATTCAGATCTTGCAGTTTGACTCTAGAAGAGTAAAGTGGCAGGAAATCGGCTTCCCTACTTCCTGACATTTTATGATTGTGTGCATTGTCAGCCATCACAGTGCAACTAAAGAGAAGAGAAGGAGGCAGCGACGGTGGGGCCAGCAGCCAGATCCCTGTCTCCCCTCACTCATTAGGACCCTCCCTGGAGAGAGAGGCTTTCTGTCTGCAGCAGCTGGGCCCTGTCTACCTCCAGAGAGAGAGAGTCACATACACTGTGAACCAACCTTTATTGTGAGAGAGATAGAGAGCTGCTGCCTCAGATTTAGGCTTATATACAATTACTGCTATTTATATCATTAACATTAAAATGTATTCAGATGGGTGTATTAACATGTTGCTTGTTTTAAATGTAGCTATCTGAGTTTCTGACAGCTTAAAACCAAAGACTGACCTTCAAATTTTTTAAGTAGATACTGTAGATTCATGATAAGTTAAACAGAGCAGTTTAAATCATCCAAAGATATTTGTAATGATCTGGGAGACATTTGGCTGGCAAACAACATAATGCTTGTATGTCCGTATTTAGGGGGTTTAGTGAATGGCTGATGGTTTTTGATTGGTAATTTATTATGTAATGCTTTTGAGCGCAGGAAGCCTGACATTGTCAGGATAAAGTGCCCTGTTTATCCAGAAACTACATTAAAGGTTTAGTCATCTGTCCACGTTTCACGTGCGTTATGCAACAAGATTTAGTAATGCACATGGATCTGATGTAACTTTGTTTATGCTGTTGGAGTGAGCATCTAAAAGCTTGTCCTGGATGTTAGAGACATGACGGATGGGACTGACAATGCATTTGATCAGGGATGCACAAATAGTTGTGTTAAAGTGATGCCACTAATCAAGTAAGTAATTGAGTCAGTTAGTGAAATGTAGCACAGGAGAGAGGGTGTGGTGTGTTTGGGACCTTATCTGCTCCCTGCAGCTGTGTGTGTGTGTGTGTGTGTGTGTGTGTGTG
>JAVQJL010007358.1:0-18441 GCA_036024295.1 Nannoperca obscura
CTCTCTCTCTCTCTCTCTTTATTTATATATATATATATATATATATATATATATATATATATGTGTGTGTATATGTATATTACATATTAATATATTAACTGATATAAACTGATTAACATTTGAAACAGATCTACAGTAGATAAGGCCTTATGAACACGTAGGGATAAAAAGGAAAAATAAAGTGTTCAAGCAAGAACCCCTCTGAACCTTTCAGAAGGAACCTCTGACATGCCCTCCCTGGAGGTTTCAAGGTTGAACTGAATAAAAAGAGGCTCTGAGTGCATGACCCTGCGTGACTAACTCACATGGAAAATTTCTTCATGGAATTCTTAGTGACAGAAGAGTCTTAAGGTGGTGACATTCTGTGTGAACTTCTTCAGTTAGATGGACCCTCAGATAGGGTTTCACACTGCAGCCAGATGTGATGACTGTTAAGTGGACCCAGTGTCTGAGTTACTGCCTAGCTGCTTATTCCAACAGGAGAAGAAGAGATGGAGTGACAGTTAACCTTATGAAATCTACTACTTTCATGGACTAATGGTTTTGAAAGAACCTTCATCTGTTTGTGTCATAGTCTCAATAGTCAATCATAGCCGTAATAATACACTCGTGGTTGGGTTGTAATGTATCATGTAAGCACTCGGCTGATATAAAGCATTAAGCATTTGGCTTCGTTCCCACAACCAGATGTCGATATTTTTCTCAA
Source organism: Nannoperca obscura (assembly GCA_036024295.1). Lineage (NCBI taxonomy): Eukaryota > Metazoa > Chordata > Actinopteri > Centrarchiformes > Percichthyidae > Nannoperca > Nannoperca obscura. The sequence continues at coordinate 707 of JAVQJL010007358.1, forward strand.
TATTCAAGCCATATTTCTTTCTTTCTTGCAGGGATTTAGTTCAGGTTTTGTCTCTCAAGTTCATTTGCTTTAGGTGAATTTTACCACTGTAGGCTTCTAAATATGGCAAATATAATTGTATCAGTATTTGCTATATACAGATAGTGTTTGGAAAGATTGAGAAATGTAACTCATCTATTTTTAATGTTTAAACATGAAGCCTGTCTCCTGGATAACAGCTGCTAATGTTATTTGAGCTTGTCATCAGTGTAAAATAGAAATGAAGTGATACTTGATGGTCAGCTTTAACGTATTACCATCCAGATGCTGACAGTCTTTTAGTAAGATTCTTCAACATTAACATTTTTATTATGCAATATTCTTAATGTAGTTCACCCAATAGTGCCAAATTATTCATTCGTTTATATTTTAAGTACATGATGAGCCAACTAGTTTCTATTTAGTCATATTCTTATATGTCTATGTCTGTCATTTGGAGAAATTACTGTAGACTGAAATACTCCTATAATAAATCCTCTTTAATGCTGTAAGCAGAAAGATTCGTCTATTAATTGGGATACACATTCTGTTATTCAACATATCACTCAGCCCGTCTGACCCTGCTTTAGAATGTGAGATCTACTGTAGCTCCAAAGCACCAGATACAAACTGCACCAACACAAACACCATTTGACTGGTCTCCATGTTGCGATCAGCATGATGCACAGGCACACACATTTAAAGTGAACATAAAAACTAAACTAACAAACAAACAGTACCAGACACTTATAACGGTGATGTAAATGCAGCATTAGCGGCTTCATGCTGGTTTGAAAGAAGTGGTTATTTCTAGGGTATTGCTCATGGGTATCTTACTTATTGTTAACATCTGTCTAGCTGTGATTGTGACTTACAGTATTTTAAAGTTTTAAATGCAATCATTCCACCTAAATTCATGTAGTGCTGTGGTTTTCTACACTAACAAAACAATTTATTACATTCACATTACAAGTTTTTCTATTATTTCCTTTAACCTCTTACTGTAACACTTTCTTCCATTTATTTCCCATTTATGTGTCTTTAAGGTTGCTGTAAATTCTGTTTCAGCTTGTTCCAACATTTCATCAAAGCTACAGTATACAGTGTCTACACTGAATCAAGTATTTAAACCGAAATATATATATTTCAATATTTAAGACTCCAGTACTCTTTCCAGGTCTTTGTGGTGGAGAGGAGACGGTGTGGCTCAGATCCTACTTGATGGGCGACATCTGAAGCTCTTCCTTTATGTTTTTCCATCAACATTTCATAATCATAATTGTACATACTATGATTTTTGGTTGAATCGGTTTTGTCCATGCAGCATCTATTGCATGTCTGTCCGTCCTGGGAGAGGGATACCTCCTCTGTTGCTCAATCTGAGGTTACTTCCACTTTTTCCCTGGTTATTTTTCCTCATTCAAAATGAGGGTCTAAAGACAGAGGGAGATGTATGCTGAACAGACGAACAGAAAGCCCTTATGTGTATAAAAATAAACCCTCAGCAGGTTGTTTTAAAGCTTTTCAAACCCATATTAGTATTCTGTGACATCATAATATATGTATGATTGCTAGAAACAGGATAATAATATTTTAGTTTATGTTGACACTTTTCCACATTCTGTTCTTTTAAATAATTAATATTGTGTTTATTCAAAGATAAATATAGGCTGATGCATGATATACACAGTATGTTGGAGGAAAAAAAGGGGAGTCATAGTCCTCCTAATGCTGAATTATCCATGCATACCTGGACACTTCCAGTGACTCAGGTGTCGTACAGCTCAGCTACAGTCCATTTATCTTCACCGTGATATCTGAGTGCCTCAAACAAAGTGCACAAATAGAAATATCCAGGAGCAACACTGCTGCTGTTTCTATTTTCTCAGTGTTGAGGCTGCGAGGCACGTTTAAAATTCAACTCATTTTCTAACCTTAAGGTTTGACTCTCCCTTGGGATTTATAACATCGTGGAGTCTGCCCTATATCATGTTATGTTCCTGACGTTTAGACAATGCTAAAACTTCATCTTAAATTAGAAACCTACATGTTGTACAAAATGCTTAAATGCATGAAATGGTGTGTTATATTTTGCTTTAATGTCGTAATGTTGCTGTTTTTGCAATTAGTTTTTCCCCTTTGGGTTTTCCTGAGCAGAGTAGCACAGCAACACATGTAATAAGGACATTGTCCGGGGAGACCTACAAAATGGTTGATCGAACACTGAGATGCTGTTGTTTTTAATTCATTGTTATGAAAACACAATTAGGCATTAAATTAACTTAAGCACTTTAGTGGAAAACCTGGGCTAGGATTTTTCCTTTGGGGCTCGTTTCATTTGTTCGCAAAAATTGCAATTACTGACCTTTACTTTAGCAGAGAATTGGAGGTGTACATAACCCACAGTGAGTGCAGCGTTTCAGGAGCCTCGATGTCTCATGAGATTGTCTTACCTGTAAGGTAAATATAGTCTTTTCTTTGACGCACACAGCCAAAGGCTTTCTGTGCCCAATGAAAAACATTAAGCGTATATCGTTTTATTAACTTTAGCACCTACATCTTATAGACAAGGGCAAAATGGCAAGGACAGCTGTTACAGTGTGATAACTGCTCAGTGTGTCTATTTTATACATAGTTCATAAGTATTTAAAAGCTCTACACGTTTTAGTGTCTTAATCCAAACCTACTGTCAAAGTACGTTCAGCAACTTGAGCTACTGAGAGTTATTTTGTCTTCTGATTTTTATAAAAGGACGAAAGAAAGAACCTAATTAATTGTGATTCAGCTATAGACAGAATGACATCACGGTAAATGGACTGTATTTATATTGCACTTCACAATCTTTCAGCCACATGCACACATACTCAAATCGATGGTGGTGAAGAAGCCTGGCAATCAATTGCGTCATAGCCTCCCACACACAATGACCATACATTGGGTCCATTTGGTTAACAATGCTCTCTTCCCTCACTTACATCGCTTCCTGGCTTCGTCCTCTCCCCATGGAGATGCGAAAGAGAGAAACGCGAGGAAGAGATGCCAGGAAAGAGGAATTGTATTTACCAAATAGGACACCCTAAGAAATGAGAAATGAAGTAACAGTTTTAAAGAAAATAACCGATGACTGCTGCTGTAATTATACTGATTATAAGTCTATAATGTGGTGTCAGGGTGTCATGGAATGTAAATGATAGAAATAACAACAAAGGAACAATTTATTACTAGATTATTATAAGAACTGATTGGACAAGAGGAAGCAATCACAGTCAGCTCTAAATGCTCTAAATAAACTCCATATGGTGTCTGTGAAAGTTTTCAGGTACGGTAAGTCTGTCTTTTACAGTCTCAGGTTGGATAAAATGAGTCTAATAATAACCATGACTGTGCAGCTGCATATTTGGAAATTTTAGGTTATCTAATTTTTCCTTCAGTCATTATGCACTTGGAACAGAAAATAAGAAAAGATGAAAAACAGCCTCATCAATCTTTCATGATTCAGAATCAAAGAACGGTGCTCACTATTCATATTTTCACAGGTAGTTTGTTAAAATCTACAATATTACAGTCTGTCCCATCAGATCAGCTGACCACTCAATACTGTCTGGCAAAAAACATTCTTGTGGTTTTATGCTGTAAACTTCTCCTCCTCATCTCCTTCAAGATGCGTTTAAGGAACTGGCACATCGTTGATGATGGCGGACCTCAGTCAATATCTGAGCAAAGACAGGAGGAAGCATAATTAGCTGAATGAAAAGCGCCCATTCTGTCTGTCTGACTAATTAAAAGTTATCGCTATTCAAAACTCTTCTTATCTTTTCATGCAGATGTTTATATTTCACAATGTGACCATCACAGTCCCGCAGAACTTCACCCAGTGCACCACCCACGGCAGTTTTGTCCAGCACTGGCAGGAGACCCTCTACAACATGTTCACCTTTGTGTGCCTCTTCCTCCTGCCATTGGTCATCATGATCTTCTGTTACACACGAATCCTTGTTGAGATATCCAGCCGCATGGCCCGGGGCAACTGTAAGTCTCATGTTTTCTTCAAAAATCTGCACTCAAAATACATTCTCTCAAACCCAAGGAATTGTGTGTGACAGAGACAGTGTTTTCCTCTCTTCTAGTGCTGTCTACCGATGTTCATCTCCGCCGCTCCCACAACAACATCCCTAAAGCTCGGATGAGGACTCTTAAGATGAGCATCGTCATTGTGACGTCATTCATCATCTGCTGGACTCCGTACTACCTGCTAGGCCTTTGGTATTGGTTGTTTCCTGAAAAAATGGAGGAGACGGTCTCTCATTCACTGACTCATATGCTGTTTATCTTTGGCCTTTTTAACGCCTGCCTAGATCCCATCACTTACGGTCTGTTTACCATTCATCTTCACCACGGTCTTAAGAGGTGCTGTCGAGGTTCAAACACACGGACAGAATTTGAAAACAACACTTGCCTTGTACACATGACTTGTCTGTCATCACACAGGCAGATTGCCCAAAGAGGCCACAATACAGACGAGGATGAGGGAAACGACAACAACAGCGAGAAAAATGGCTCAAAGTCAATCATCCCAGTAAGCAAGCTGTAATGGCTTAAAGAATTTCAGACAAATCTCTTCATTTTTCTTCCACTGATGTAACCAATGGTGTATTATATAGCTCAGCCCTGGGTTTTTCATCTTGCATTTGAAAGAGTGATGCATGTCATTACTCTTTGCAGCATTTACAAAATGACCATGATTGGCTGACGCCAAGGCTGCGGCTGCGGGTGACTCCGTACGTCACACAGAATGTCTCACATACTGCTGATCGAATTTTTATGATGCTTAAAGACGCGTGTGGGAAAGTTGTCATTTAGGTCGAGCTAATGACGCATCTGCCATAAATTGACTAAATATGTCTTGCGCCCACATGTTTCAGCACCACTATTGATAATAGTGAGTTTTAGACAAACACCCTAAATGACAGGTTAAAACTCATACACAGGAGTTCACCCACAACATGCACACAACTACTGGGTTTAACTGGTTAGATCTTTTGATGTCCTGTATTATTTGAAAGAAAAAGAAAGAAAAATGTGTGCATGCGATTAAAGATTGAATACATAGATATTACCTGTCTGTGATTAAAAATAACTGCTGCACTGATACAATGGAGGTTTCGTAGAGGCATATCATTTGTGCTGTGTCGTGTAAACTCGTCGTGTTTACATGTTGGAGTTCTTTGCCACATGCTAATTACTGCTTATTGACTGGAAACTGCTATAAATTGTCATTTCTAGTGCTGTGTGTTCAATAACATGACGTGATCATTATTGACCATGACAGCCATTTAACTAAATGTGATTGCATATAGTACTATGTATTGAATGTACATGCACAGCATTATGTTGATGTTTTATTGACTGCTTTGTTTGTCGAAGATCAAATCTGTATTCACTGTGTTGCACAAAACTCACACTGAAAACAATGCTCTGTAAAATATTCATTATTCATTATGCCATTTAGTATATTTTTCATATTAAGAACAGTGTTATTATGACATTACGTTGTTATTGTGTTGCTTTCTGTGACAGAGAAAAGGATAAGAAAACAGCTTTGTTTGTAAAAAACAAAAAGAGGTCAATAGCATTTCTTTGTTTGTATGACATTGTTTCCTTTGTGGAAGTTATAGAAGGTGTTGTAATGTGTTTATTTGTTGAATAAATAATTCTGCCTTTTTTAAAATTACATTGCATTGGGTGATACACAAACAATGACCGACTTCCAACTAAGAAATGTTTTTCAATAAATCTCTCTAATGGAAATAACCGAGAGCCATTTAAAGTCCAAAACAAATCACTGTAGCTGCACCTACCAATTTCAACGTTATTGGTGAGTAACTTTTGTAAACATAGTGTCATAACCTAGAATATATGTTTTTCTATTCTTTAATGAATCCCATCTTGCACAACAAAGACAGCAGCTCAGTCAAGAAGTGATTTATCAGAGTAGTTCACATTTTCTCTGTTGTATGTGCAGAAATTCCCCTTTTATCTCATTTATGTTGGCTTTAAAGCTAAGGTTTAAAGTTCATTCATGACCTGGGAAACAGCAGTAGAGAACAAAACAGTACAGCTACTAAATGGACTTGTTTTCTCCACTGCTTCAAGGTCATGAGGGAACTTTGAACCTCAGGTTTTGAGACAACGTGAATGGAAAGTCAAACAAACAAAACAAAACCCCAACACAATTCCATGACAACTGGACAACTGCATCTGTTCATAAAGATAATGTGATATAATCAAAAGCGCCACAACAGCTACTAAATGGATCTTGTGTTGAGACTGTTTTATCCACTGCTGTTTCCAAGGTCATGGATGAACTTTGATCCTCAGCACCAGAGAGGAGTTTTTAAAGCTGATCTTTTACAGCGACCTTGTCTCTAACCCCACTATCACTTCTTTGCCCCTTGTAAAAAGGTTTCAAGCCAGTAAAACCCTGAAATGTGGCTGTTCACAGTAGGTTCTACAGCAACCCAGAAAATACAGTTTTTGAGAATTACATATGTTACTTTTCCTTTCAGTGTCTGTGTGGTGATACAGTCGTAATCCATTTTCAAAATGTTGCCTTTTCAGATCTGAAAGTCTGGTTAAACATTAAGAATCCAATCCTACAACACCAGCAATCAGAGTTGGGATCAGGCCATTGTACAACAATAGCTACACCATTTACTCTTGATAAGCTAATTTTGTTCTAGCCAAGATTTTCTTTAAAGAAGAATTTAAGTGAATTGAAGTGCCATATAGTGACAGCATACAAAGCAAACCACTGTCTCTTTTAGTTTAATTGGGGATTTAATTGGATTTAACATTCCTTGTAACTATCATAATCTTATTTCTTTCTCTGTGTTCACCGCCAAAAAAGTGATTTTTCTGAAAGCCATTAGGAATTTGTAAGATGAAAGTCTACTGAGGATTATATCAATCAAGGGGCATTGTTCATGAAGAATTATGTCAAGATATTTCGTGTTTTTATCATTCATCATCAGTTCATCTCTAGTGTGAGGCTATTGTGGCACATAATTATGTAAAGCTGCTTAACCTAAAAAAGTTGCTCGACATTTCCTGCATATAGATAGCTGTTATCTGGAAAATGAAGTGTTATTTAGTGTGAAAATGAACATTTCAATACACGAGATGTGAACCACTTTTTCTTTACTATGTGCCACATTATATACTCCCCAAAGATGTTAAAATTACTACAAAGCAAAGTGGATTATGGTACACGTGTTTTAGCATATTGGCTGTGCTGACATTGGTTGAACACAACTTATACAATGATGCCTGTATTGTACATAATGAGTGCCAGTATATAAGTAATATAAGTTGTCATGAATACATAAGACATAATTAATGTCCTTCCTCATTGTTGAGAAAAATGAAGTCTCAGTCTAGTGCAGCATTTATTCTCATCATTGAGCAGAGCATGGTTATTGAACCTATAAAAACTGACGAAATGTGTCTGACAGGTACACACTTGAGTGTACGCAGTGAAATACTCGTTAGTCACCTGGAGCACATCCACCATGCTACAGCGAATGACAAGGTCATTAATCTCGGCAGATTCACCCCAAGGGTGTCTCACTGCTGAGTGACACTATTAAACCAAAAGCTAGCAGGATATCTCTCGCCTGTCACAAGCACATTGCTTCAGAAATTCACTTTTGCTTGGCTGGTTTTGCTGTAAGACATAACACTTGCATATGAAACCGAATCAAAGAATTCATGACTGGCTATTCTGGGTGGACCATTTACAAGGCAAAATGTTCACACAGAATATGAATATTTAATTCATAAGACTTTTATTCCTATGTGCCACAAAAGAAACTGGGTAGGGCAACACCAAAAGTAAAATAGAGCTAAACAAAATTGTTCTACACAGCAGGAGCAGAGGCACCAGAAGTTTTTGCTAGACCTAGGAAGCATGCCACATCTAAAACTTATTACGCCAGTATAAAAACAAAAAACATCCTGTAAGTCATTATAATGACAAACTTTCCACGGACCGGAAGCAGCCGTTGACAGCTTGCTCCACTCTCGCGACAATGTGAGAATGGTACTCATGCTCACAGAACTTTATAAATAAACATTGATTATATTTGCTCATATATGTATATGATGAATATAAAAATTGCTAATCAAATTACCATACTGCCATTTTCTGGAGTGATTATCTCCTTATACTGTAATACCGTAATATAGACATACAAACATAGACTATACTAAAATGTGTAAATTTGCACATTTCAGCTTTACAAATTTAACCATGTGAAGGTTTTTTTAAAAACCTTAGGATAACCTTCAAATAACCTCCAGGGAACATTCCCTGGTTCCCTGACAGATTATGAGTTAGATCTCAAAGATTATCAAGAGGTGACGGTTGACAGTTGTCACAGCTGGACAATTGTACACTGACACAAAACCTGCTCTTCTTAGTTTCTATTTGACCACACAGAAGACACACTTGACAGACACAGTGCATGTTTGGCTCCATCTTTGGAGCGATAAGAGAGCTTTCAGTCAGTCTTCAACTTCTTCCATCAGTGTTGCTACAGCCCTGTCATCTGCTACATTTGAAACAGTCAGACCTGAAGTAATATTTCTTGGAAGCACGACAAGTGATGACATGTTTGACTTTACACTACATTCCGCAAAGGGTGGAAGTGAGAATGTTTTTGAGAGCACCATCGTTGTTTAAATAGCCCACTTTTCTACTGACTTTCAACAGAATTTGGATGATACACTGCCTGTTTCACCACAAACCATGTCATCCAGTGAGATAGTGAAGAGAATATGGGTTGTTCACAGAGGGCAGGTACTGCCAGAGCTCACAGCACATTTCCATGATGATGGACTTCAAGAGGTTGAGAGAGTTGTGAGAGGCTGAGATCTGGAATGAATTCTATGACCAATGTACAACGGGAAATGCTTTTAAAGTGCCTTTGCTAATTAATGATTTTTGACAGCAGCAGTGGGAGAGTGTAGGCCGAATAATTGCTTTTGGATAGGCGAGGGAGAAATATTGGAGCAAGCTGCCTTGGTGAAGGGCAATGTAGTGAGAATTTCCTCAAATACATGCCAGAATCTGAGCTTACAGTGTTTTAATCATGGCGATCAGATTTTAACAGTGTAGACCAAGAAGAATTAATTGAGATCCTAGATAGCCACAGCTGCAGAAGGATACCAACCGCCAGCAATTTCAATGAAATCCTCCTGGAGCTTGCTCACAAAAGACTTCCAAGAGTCCAAGAGCCTGCCTATTTAATCAAACAATGGGCAAAATACTCAGCACAGCCTACAGGACCTCACAACAGTATACAAAACCCTGCAACCTACTGTGAGAAAGGTTGTGAAGTCTCTCACCTCCCCAGAGACAATGAATGTCAACCAGAAGGACATTCAGACGTACCTAACCACATACTTGAGGAATGCTGATACGCAGCATCTGTGTTTGTTCCTGAGGTTCTGCAGAGGGTCAGATCTATTCCTGGGGAAGAAAATCATTATTGACTTTGCCCAGATTCAAGGCTTTCAGAGAAGACCTGTGACCCATACATGTGGCTATGTGCTGGAGCTGTCAGTCCATTATGACAGCCACCTTGACTTCAGTTTCAAGATGAACAAGGTATTGGAGTCTGATGTGTGGGTAATGAACATACTCTAATTTAGTCCAAGGAGTGTGTGTGTGTTGGTGTGTGTTGGTTGTTCTTATGCAGTGGTCATTCCAGGCAGTCACAACTTCATCAAGCTCCTCCTATATAATGGACAGAAAAACACCTTTTGTGCACATCCATTGTTTTCAGTCACAGCATCTATAAAATAAATTGCGAGGGTCTGGTTGGTTTTGTATGCTTCTTGCCATATTGTTTTTCTCAAAAAGCCATCTATGCAACCACTGATACATATGCGATAAGGATTAAATTTGTTGAACCCTTTTCATAATTTTTTTATTATAAAAATAAACGTTTCAAATACTAAGTGATTCTTTTGAGAGTTTCTCATTATTTTGAGATGCTAAGTCAATATTTTGATATTTTGAATATTTTATGTTTGATTATTATCATTATAATTTTTTTATTCGTTATTTTGGGGCTGGAAAGGCCCCCTGGAGTTTGTCCATTTGAGCACACCGGTCCAAAGAAAAATACACAATACAACACTCAAACTACAAACACTCTTCACTGAACCAATCCTGCCTTAAATTTTCCCCTGATAAAAGAGAGTGAACCTTCGGCCTAATCCTGCTTTTCAAACTAAGATTAGGACATCCGGATTTAAGTCTACCTTCATTGACCTTTCTGCATTTTGTTCTGCTCCTTTTTAGTCCGAGGAAGAAGAGAGGTTGCATGCTAAACAAACCAGATAAGGAAAAAGCTACAAACAAGAAAAGACAGACAGACATCCACTATCCTCACCTAAAACCCAGTTATACACTTTCTTTTCAATTTGTTTGTATTGGTATAATACATAATCTTATTATACATCCATGTAATACATCCATGACCTGACTGCATCTTTGTAAAACAACGCAGTCACTTTGCCATGGTAAGATCTTCTCTCTGTGTCTTTTAGCCCTTTCCACCACAGGAACTGTTCCAGGAACCTTTTTAGGAACTCAGGAACTTAACCTGCATTTCGACAGGATAAACCAGCGTGTAAATTTAGTTCATGACCTACAAAACACAGACTTTTCTGAGGCCCAGAAGTTGTCTGTGGTGTCACTGGTTTATCAAAGACGAGCCTCAAGGCTGCTAAAACGTACAGATATAATTCACAAAGTGCGCAATCTCTAGTATCAATATTAGGACTATTAGGTGGTGGACATTTGTTTTTATCTTTTAGTGATTAATTATAAAGTTATGTGGTTGACTTCCTGACTAATCGAAAAAGACAGAAAGAGACAGGGAGAGAGCGTGAACAGCTGTTTTAAAGTGGCTGCACAAGAAATCAATATATCAGGAAACTGATGACAATAATACCAAGAAACACACAACACAGAATGTCGTTATGTTGGACATAGGTATAGGTGATTTCAGTCTTTCTTTCCAACTGTATCTCCATCTGCTTTGCATCATTCATTCTATATCACAATCACACTTCAGTAAACCACAAAGAAGCGAATATTAACTGTTTATTGTTTTGCTGTGTGGTGAAATGTGTCTCAAACAAAGCAGTAGTTTTTAAATCTGTTATCAGTCTAATTTTATTAAAAATCAAGCTTCTTCCCATGAGTTGGAGACGCAAACAGTGATGTGCAAAAGGGACTTTTAGCTCCTGGAATTCTCCAGTCCATGTGACTATTTGAAAAGGATTTCAGTCTTTTTTTCTCATTTTATATTTCATGTTACTTGGTATGCAAATCACCTTTGTTATACTCCTGTCTAGCTGTATGACAGCATAAGTGTGCATCCCTGTTTACTTGTTAATGTATTAAGTTGTTTGTTTTTCATTTGTTTATTCAGCCACCCTCTTTCCTCATAGATAAAATCAAAAGAAGGAAGGAAAAGGAAATTTAAATCAAACGTTGAGACAGTCTCCCTCGAATCAATTGTGCAGACTGTCTCAGTGGGCTCCACAAACCACCTGGATTTGAGATATTATTATCTTGTGCCCTATCCACAAATAACTTGCCTCCTTTGCAAAGAGTTAACTCCTGTTTTATTATTAAGTTTGGAATGATGGCAGTTAGTTTTTCTTTTGCCATCTCTTCTGGGCCCATTGTTCTGACTGCTACACTGGGGGATTTACTTTTACTGCATGATTCCCATGTAGATCTGCATACATACACAAATAGTGTGTGAACTGTCCAGGTAATGATGTGGGCTTTGTAGATAATTGGTGGACTTTGGAGAAGACCTGGTCTGATTAGGAGAGATGGCATTCATGCCACTCTGGATGGGGCCGCTCTCATATCTAGAAATCTGGCTGAGTTTATTAGTGGCCCTAAGCCATGACAACTCAGAGTTCAGACCAGGAGGCAGAGCTGCAGTCCTACACTCCCACCCTAAACTCCACAGAGAAGGTGTCTTGTCCCACGCCACTTAAACTATTTAAATCAAAGTAAACAGAAGGGAAGTTACACATAAAAACCCAATAAAAAGTAAAAGAATATCTGCACCCAAGGTGAAGAATGAACCTACACACTTTTTCTCAGGATAATCCACAGATCTCACGTCATACCTCATAAATTACAACATGTTGCTGTCACTTTGGAATTTGGTATTGTCAAGGCAACATACTCCTGTTTTCATCCCAGCAACAACAGGAGATATTTTTTCTTTGGATTATAGCTGCAACCAGTTGTGGACTCAAACTATTTGAAATAAAAAGCGTATATGTCACTGTATTGCATTTTTTTTTTCGTTGGGAGGGCACCCTAGTGGGCACTTTACCATGGTATTTCCACTGGAAGGGTACTAGAGGGTACTTTACCACTTTTGTCCTTAAGGGCACCCTTGAGGGCATTTGATCACATTGTCCTCCATATTGGATGCATGTGAGCAGCGGTGGCTGCAATAGCTAGTGGAAGTGTGTGTGTGTGTGTGTGCACGCGCGCATGCGTGTGTGTGTGTGTGTGTGTGTGTGTTAGGGCACAATAAGCCAGTGTAATCTCCCTGTATATGGCAGTAAACACCTTCCTGGGTTGCTGGCTACTATCTGTGGACACACTGGGTCTGCACCACAGCAGATTAGTGTGATATCAGTGTGTGTGTGTGTGTGGGTGGGTGACTCTGAGATTTAGATTGTGTGTCAAACATACAAAGCTAATGGAAGTCTATGTATGTGTGCAGGGGGTTAATCTTTTCTAACCTTAGATGTACAGAATTTGGTTTCTCACAGTGTGTGTGTGTGTGTGTGTGAGGTGTGTTAGAAACATAAGCCTTGAATTACAGAAAAAAAACTTGAAGGACACATCAGCCTTGTGTGTGGCTTCCTGCAATAGCACCAACAGTAATAACAATGACAATTAAAAAAATAATAAGATAAATAAATATGACTCCTCGAAGAGATTCCTAGTGTTGCACTTGGTTGTACACACAGAAAGTGGTTGAAGTAGTGTGTGAAGAATAAAAAAGACAGCATGAGAGAGAGGTCCAAACCCTCATCTCCACACACTTGGCCAATTGCTGCATAGACTGGGTGTACAAAATGTGTCAGACCGATGTCATTGTATGACCGATATTGCTGCCAGCCACCAGAGGGCGATTGAGTAGTTTTGGCTTCACTTTTTGGAAAGTTGTCACGTCACCCATCTTTATATATAGTCTAAGGTCTATCTTTCTAGCCAAGATCACTTACTAAACACATTCTCATCCCAGGTCGTCAAATACAGACGCTGCTTTGTCACACTCCTTGGCATCGCAACAAAAATACTTGGTTAGGTTTAGGAAAAGTCACGTACGCAACATTATGTAACCTTGTGCGTCTGTATGAGACATGGAGACATTTGATGCCCTGGGAATGAGAACCGGCTGGTATCATTGGAACCATTGGAAGAAAAAGTACTTATGAAAACTGTTATTTTGTGGTTGTGGGCAGAAGTCTAAAACCACAACTATCTGCATGGCTAGATACCACTAGTGGTAAAAACATTTGTGTTTGTTTTTTGTAATTTGCATGAACTGACCATTAAAGGGCAGGTTCAAATCATACAAATGTATGCTCTTTTCCACATACACCCTGTTCATTATTCTGCCAGTCACACATAATCAGAGCTGTTGGTCACTGTGCAGCTTTAACATCAGCAGTAGTTGAGGGGCAGAGTGACTGAGCTGCTTCAAACTCTATGTGTGTGTGTCTGTGTGAGTGTATGTACGCAAACATATGTATCTGTCATCTGAGTCACAGTGTCACACTTGCCAAGGAGTCCCCTTATAAGAAGATACAGTAACACCCGACTTGGCAAACTACAGCTTTGCACCGTATAACCTGCCACGCAGCATACATTTATGCACGCAGCACTGCATCAACAGCACCGGATAATTTACCAAACAAACACCTCTCCCTGCCAGAGACACAAATGCTGCTGCCACAGCTGATGAATCAATCCACTAACAAAGTTGCCTCCCATACTAATAAAGACATGTTTTTCATTAGGCAAGGCAAACCTGCCTGACACCTTCTGTGCTGCTGTGTGTGAGGGTGATATGAGAGCATGTGTGAGCTGGAATGTGTTTGTGCTTTTTAACAGAAACCAATTCAGCCCCAGCTTTTCACACAAAAGAAAGAGAGAAAGAGGGTGCTAGAAAACATAGCGTGGACATGTTATTTAGCCTCTGTGCGTATGTGTAGGTATGCATTGCAAACAAAGCTTGTACTTTCACAAACACACTAGACATATTTATTTCTGAATTAGGTGCATTTCACGTCTTGTTTGTGCCATTGCCATTATATGACATGAGTGTGTGGTCACACTTTATTTCAAACACCGTGTTTGCATTAATTACAGATTTTTCCCACCACTAGGTGGAGCTCTTCCTATTCCTCAGGAGCCTTCCCTCACTCTCCGTTCCCTTCCCTCCCTGTGGATGTGGCTGCCAGCTCTCTGACTAAAGCAGCAAATGGATCAGCAGTGGAATAACAAAAGGAAAAGGATGGATGCGATCCCTCAATATCCCCTCTCTCTCCAGCTCTGGTTTCCTCTCCAACTGGCACCAGGATGTGTCTCATATCTGGCGTGTGCTTCTGCTCTGATTTAGCCGGATTACATTTACACCTGGTGTTAAAATGCATCTCCGGTATACACACTTAAATTGGATTTCTGTTCCCCTCTCCAAAGCCTCAACAGATTGTTACGCACATCTGTTGTCGTTTTCCCTTTTTACACCAACAGCAATGCATAAATGACGAGTTCAACCATGAGAGACAGTTTACACACCTTCTCTGCTCCAGATCAGCTTCAGTCACAGGTGGAACCGTTCTGGCACAGCACTCAATAACTGTGTAACAGTTTATAAGGAACATAAAGTATGTGTTATTGTAAATCCTGACAGTCTAATCCAAACACAAAAGAAATCCCTTTTTCTCATCATATTTAGGGCTCCAATGAAATGAATGAAAGCAAATAATTAGCTTTGCTTGTTTCTTACCCACTAGCATACTCTTACTAATTAGGTATTAGTTTTGATTTAAGCATACATTCAATTTGAAATGCGCAATAAAATAAACTGAAATAATCAACATAAAACTAGATTTTAAATCAGGTTCCCTAAACAGAATCGGGTAATAATTCAGGTGTTGCAGAAATTTCCTGACGTTTAGTCCCTCATAAACATTGGATCATACACTTCCCATCTTGTGTCTTTCATTTTACCCCCCCACCTGGTAAATGCCCATGTCTTTCAAACTTCATACCTCCAGTTTGTAACAAAAGCTTCCTGTTTTAAATGTATAGTTTCCAAGCTCAAGATGAGATTACCCTGATGACATCCCTATGACATCATCAGGGTGATATTGGTGTAGAATTCAGCTTTCCTAATTCTGCATTTGTGTGCACTATTTTACCATTTGTGTGTATTAAGACTACGGAAGCTTTACATTCAGCAACCTGATGGAAACCGTAGTGCTTAGAAACAAGTGTGAAGAAACAGGGTCCACGCTGTTCCACCCTTCTTCCATTAAAGTTAAGTTTGCAGTTAGGTCACTGTAAGACAAGACTAGGTTTATAAAAGTTTATACCTGCCAACAATGATGCAGCATTTTTATCAACATCAACATTTTACAAAACTGGACTAAATGGCCTGGGCCAAAATTTGATGACCAGTCAGACAGCTCTCAACATGCTGAATAGCTGCTTGGATGAGTCGTCTAAATGCAACACTGTCCACAAACTGCAAAGAGGATGATCTGTTATAGATTTCCCAACAATGCCTAAATGATACAGATAGATTCTGACTAACATTTTTGACTAAAAGATTTCAACATGCTTCAGCTAATGCGTTTTAACAACTTTCACTTCATGACGATTGAATACTATAAACAGTTTTCTTTAATAACATTCTCTAAACTCAAGGTTCATTTACTAGCTTTCAATTGTGCCTCTGGGCCTTTCGTCCATGTTGGCCTATAACTTAACCCTTGTGCTACCTTGCTGGGTCATATTGACCCAGTGGCCCATTGTCTGACCCAGTGTCTTCTCCACAGGGTAGCACAAGGGTTACCAAACACATTCCAATGATAAAATACTTAAAGGTTCACTTACTCTTTTGTTTTCCACGGAGCCTCATAGCCTTCTTTAATTACTCAAAGAAGTCTGCGTACTGTACATTATTAAAACTACTCAAGAACACTGACACAGGGTCCTTAAAGGACTCAAACCCTATGACTCAAAAGCTATGAAAAAGCTAGCAAGTTGTTTGTATTAATGGCTTAAACCTAATCTGTATAGCCTTAATAAATGATGTATTAACTATTTATAAAGCCACAGTTTATGAACCCCCTATAAATTACTTATTAGAAAGTGATACTCTTAACTACATGAAATGCAGTTAATCTTCACACAGCCATAATGGGGTCTTGGGATCACTGGTAGGGCCTTTAATGTTACTGTATGCATCTGTTTTATCTGGGGAATAGAACCTTTTAGTGTTCCTTTAGAACACAACACAAAGTGACACATTCTTGGCAGTTTTCCATTATGGAGTATTGAATGACAGATGGATATTGGTCAGACTGGGCTTTGGCAGGGTTTAGCAGTAGCCGGCTGGTGTAGTGGAGTAAAGACTCCGGGGGCCTCCTCACCCCTTAATCCATCCTTGATGACGACACCTTGACAAACATCCTTGTGTAAGCCTTAATCACAGTTCCAGCCTGACAGGGTTTTACCCTGCCTCATTATGAAGAGATACATCAAATGGCACACACAAAAAACCTTTATTAAGAGCCAGATAAATCTCTTAAAACCCTGTTTCTGTACACATTGAGTTCATGTGTAGGTGGATTACATGTAATTTGTGCTCCAATTAAAGGGTCAATTCACCCAGATGACAAAGAAAGATGCATTCTTATTTCCCCTTACAGATTTGATTTAATTCACCATGGTTTTGAGATATCCGTGTGAGAGACATCTGCCTCTACCCCAACATGTAATACATGCAAATGGAATATGGTAAGTGGTGCTCAAAGCACTAAAAATTGCATTTAAAACAATCTTTTCACAACAAATGTCCATGTTAGTTAGTCTGAGTAGTCTACATACTGTACTGTAAACAGTTTCTATTAGAACTGATTATGTCAAAGAAATTCAAATACCCAATAGACATACCAGTAAGATTCATTGCACAAATAAATAATATTTGAAGGCACCAAATTAAAAAGTGCTCTGAAACCAGAAAAAGGCAGGAAAAGGTAAGACAAGTCAAACATATAGGTCAGGATCTGCCATCAGGCAGCAGGAGAAGAACCCAAACGCAGACTGGCTGGTGAGACTGGAGTTTATTGCAAACTTCAAGTTGACTTACAGGTGATGAGGTGACCAGCAAAACAGGCATAGGACTGACGAGAAGAACAAAAATGACTTCAACATAGTCAAACACACAACAACAATGACCTGACAAGACACAAAGGAAAGGGACCGCTATATATAGGGGAGGCAAACGAGAGGATCAAACACAGGTGAGTGACGAGACACAGGTGAGTGCAATCAAACCAAGGAGGGAACCAGACAAAGACAGGAA
>JAVQJL010007365.1:0-18434 GCA_036024295.1 Nannoperca obscura
CCCCCCCCCCCCCCCCCCCCCCCCCCCCCCCCCCCCCCACCACGGATATTGGATTGCTGTGAGAAAAATGGCCTTACAACATCCCTTCAGCTTGTCCTCTTATGGGCTCTCAGATACTGACCCCTTCTGTTGCACTCTGATTCAATTCCATCATGCCCTTATTTTTCTGTTTTAGCTTTGTTATTTATTGCTCTCTAGCTCTTTTTACCTTAATCTCTCTTAAAGTATATTTCAAGACTGTCCTTCCAAGAAAAACAACATAATTAGTTGTTTCAGTAAATTCCCCCAAATGACATGTTTACGTTCAGGAGACAAAGCCCTCTAGCAGCCGTAGTAATTATGACTCTTGTCCATCTGGGGAAAAGCCAAAAGTAAGATCACGTTATTATAGAGCGACAAAGTCTGCGTAGGATTTTAACACAGGAGACTACGAATTGTTTCCTACCAACAGTCAATGTTGGTTTCTTTTTGCCATGGTCACGGTCGTTATGGTGACGAAGGTCCTCTAATGCAAGTTGTGTCTGTGCCCTCACCTAACCAAACCTTAACCATAGCATTGTGGATCATATATATTGAATTTTCCTTCTCAACAGTGATTTGTATCGGCTTTAGAAGGCACTAACAAATGATGTATTCCTGCTCATCAGAAAACACTTGTTGTTTAAAGGGCAGTTACAAATTATGTATTCTGTGGAATACAAAGTGCAGTTAAACACAAGGCAGTCAGTTAATCAGACAGGTTGTGAACAAGGTGGAGAAGAGTGAGAAGGAGAAGAAGAAAAGGACGAGTTGTAAAACAAGCCAAGCTGATGGAATCCAAAGACGACAGCCTGAGGGGCCTTTTTGTGGCTCAGCAGAAAAGTCCCGAGAGATGTATCCTTGCTTATTGGACACACTGAAACCTAATCGCTAAATTCAGGCTCAGTATAAGACAATGTAGCCATGCCTCCCCCTAAATACATAAACACTTACACTTTCACTTCAGTGAAACCCCATCTGTGCCATTTTGCTGTTCCTCTCATTGAGGTGTAACAACGCGTTTCCTAACACGACCCACTGCCTGAGGGAAGGGAGGTCGGAGGTGTGATGTGGCCTATCATGGTCCAGTTAAGGGTAAATACAGCATAAAGGAAGGGATCTGAAATATTGATGAAGGCCCGACATGGAGCCCGCAGCTTTGTAGCCTGGCTACTATGAGGTGCTTTATCATTCTCAACTGTAATTGAGCAGTAGGAAAGAGAGAGAGGCCCTCAGGGCAGCTTGCAAGAGCCAGGAGCTACACTCCTGCTCCAACCAAGGACCTCCCATAATGCCTCACAGACTGAAACAGGGAATTGTGGGGAACCTACTTTCCCATCTCACATTATTTTGACATAATTTACATCTTTTCTGGAACTGATTGCAGCATGCACTCTACATGAAGACTGTATTCTATTTTTCTTTCAAATATGTAGGATCAATCAGATCAAATTTGTCTGGTAAGTGGGAAAAGAAAAGTTTTGATTTCTCCTTCATGTTCAAAATAATGGCAAACAAAGGGGATTCATTTCTACAAAAACGGAGATATTGCCTGGGCTGAAACTGCTGGAGGCAGGGCTGTCTATGAAACTAAAATTGTCAGTCAGACAGATTTGGTTGCATTTCATTTTATGGAAATGAGATTTCATTTTTGCAGCTACCCATTATCCTGTGGCTGTTGGCTCAGTTTGATTCTGAAATGAACCCCAGACTCCTCAAATTGCAATTTTGCACTTTTTTCAACATCAGATGCTTTGACATCAGGACACAGCCAGCAAATCTCTCTGCAACACACCCTTTTCCTTCTTGTGCTATGACACTTTCATCATTGCTCTCATTGACATAATTTAGCATAATCCCTCCCTGTAGAGCTACCCATGATAATGACCATGTTGTGAAATGAGCGGCCGTGCCTGTGCCAACGAGCCATGTGGGTACAGTGGCTTGCCAGTTGGCAGCGCGAAGACGCTGCCTGTGTCAATAATCATAATCAAATAAGTCAGAGGTTGTGTCGGAGGATCGAAAAGAAGAAGCAAAAATGGAGGGAAGTAAAAATGGAGTAAAGAACAAATAGAGAAAATGTGAGGAAGTGTGAGATAACGATGGCTTTGATAAGGTAACTGGAGGGTTCAGAGACTAGAACCCAAGCCCTGTGTCACTCCGCTACACACTGCCATTTGAATCAGTTAATTAGTAACAGGCTACATAGGGGGAGACTGACGAGTGTGTTGCCACGAGATGACTTGGTTGCTAAATAAGACGAGCTCTGGGAAGGAGGGGGATCACGTTGTGCAAGTACATGTTAGTGTGTATGTGTTTGGGGAGAACGGGGGTTTAACAGTTGCACTGGAGAGGATGATGGGTGATGGGGGTTGTTGTAATCTGTGGGGGTACCCGTGTGAAACAAGGGGTGGTGAGGGAAAGTCTGTTATTTTGCTTAATTACCACATAATTGTGTCTCTGACTGTCTGTGATTGCTTTGTTTATTAGAGGGAGAAGGGAAAATGAACTCCTGGTGGGTTGACTCATACCGTCTCTGCTATTCCTGCTGTCTGTATTTGTCATTAGGCATGTGTTCCTTGTGGTCCTGTTTGTTAATGTACAGTAGATGGTTTGTATATTAGTAAAAGTGGTAGGAAAATGTTACCTCAGTCAGTGTGACAGTGTGTGGCAGAGCAGAGGACATTTGTAACTGTGTGGTAATTTCGGGTATCCATCCAGTTATTGCCTGAATTGAGCGGGGATGCTTTAAAACGGAAAATTATAGTGGAATAAAAAAGTACAGTTGTACAGCAGGTCTTCAGTCGAATTTCTCTTTAAATTGTGTTGGATCATTACAACCCCACTAGATCAGTATCCATTTGAGGTAAACAAAACAGACTCACTGAATTTAGTCCAGTGGATTGCACATGCAGCTGTAATCTATACCAAGAGATACTGTTATTTCCACCACAGGGGGAAAAACTGCACTCCTATTTGCTTAACAGCAGGTACAACTGTACATTATTGCATTAATATATGTAAATATATATATATATATATATATATATATATATATTTTTTTTTTTTTTTTTTTTTTTATCATAGCACATAGTTAGTTTCTTTACAGAAGAGCAAGACCTTCCATGCTTCCAGTCTCCATAGCCTAAGTATGAGGAATTATTCATTCTGTCCATGCAGCAATGAGTTGTGGGAAATCATGAGTGTGAAAAGTGGATGTTCAAGGCACTTCATTTATAGAAATAATCATCTTCAGCAAACTGCACCTTTACACCACTGAAATGCTTCTTTTGCCCTCATAGTCATAGTAACTACAACAATGGAGCTCTATTGGGTTGCTCAGGCAATTTAACAAAACACCTTACATGAAGTTGCTTTCTTAGTATGGATGACTTACCTGGGAATGAGCTTTGGTGACAGTGCCACATTGTCTGTGGAGTTACAGTATGCACACAGACCTCTCAAAGGCTTGGCTCATTAAAGAGTGGAATTTATGATGACACACAATGGGCTGTTGCTTCAACATGTGGCATCCACTATAATGAGGGGTAAACAAAGCAGTGTGATTTTCTATAATTCTTTAGGCTTAAGAAAACTCTTAAATCATTATTGTTTCACTTACTTCCTCTGTAAAATGGCATTTATTTTATTGCAAGAGCAGCATAAGCAGAATTCTGTCTTAAACTATGAAATGCTTTTGCTTCATTCTCCATCTCTCTCTCTCTCGTTCTCTGTCTTTCACTTTCACACATCCTGATATAGATGAGCTCAAAGTGAAAGTACCAAATGACCTTCAACTGTCTCTCCCTCACTCTCCGCTTCTCCTCTTTCTGTTGTCTTCTAAAAATAGAGCCCCCCAATCATTAGTGGAGTGCTGCTGCTGGCCCTGTGGGCACAGGCTTTGGCAAGAGGGTGCCAGAGATGAGCCTAATTAACTCATTGAGAAGGAGAGAGCAAGGGAGGGAGAGGTGGAGGACGAGGGGGTGGGGAGTGAGGTAGAGAGAAAGAGAGGGATAGAGGCAGAGCGTGGGTGAATAATGACAAAGAGATGGAGAGGGTGAAAGATGGAGTGGTGCAAAGAGGAAGATGAGGAGGAAGAGGAGGACATGGTGAGAAGGAGGGGTCAGAGACGGAGCGAGGAGAGGCGAAGCAAGGTCTCTGGGGCAAGGATATAGTAGTGAACAAGGCAGAGGGAGAGTGATGGAGAGGAGCACTAATTAGACATAGGACCAAAGCTCCTTCTCACTTTACATGACAGTTGAGATGGAATGGAAGAAAGGAGGAATGGAGATAGATGGGTCAGGCGGCTGCAGCACCAAGATATGAAAAGGAAATATGTGATCTTCAATATAGAGAGAGCGAAACGAGTGACGGCAATCTAGCCAACTCAATTAGCCGACGTCTATAAAACAAACTGCTCTTAATCAGCTCTGTCAGACACTCATAGGCAAATGAACTGGCTGCTTCCTGTAAGGAAGTGGGGGAGATGGGAGGAGAGAGATAACGGCAAAGATGAGACACCCCATCCCCACCACTCTTCCTCTCCTAGCATTTATCTGATGTCCATTCAAGGTGCTCATAAACCATGTTTTATCCATTCTTGCTAGCATGATCAATTCACTATCCTACACATTGCTGTTTTTTTTACACATATTATCATTATTATTATTATTATTATTATTATTATTATTATTTTCTTCCCCGTCTACCTCCTTCAAGGTAAACAATCAGAGTGAATAACAATATTCTTTTCTATCTGAGGATACTGTATACTTTAATCAAAACAATTTTCTCATATTTCTTATCCACATGGGGATAATTCTACCAAATACTTTCAGTCACGTAATTCACGTGTGTTTATACACATCTTTTGCTATGCACTTTCTTAATTTGTGCCCGTTGTCAATTAACTGTCACAATCCTATTTACTTAAAGAACCCCAATAGTAATTTTGCATGTTTTAGTAAATTTACTATCACTTATACTTCACATTAAAGCTAACTGTTTTGGAAACCATAATACTTTTAATATTATACATAATACATACTCTTTTAGAAATACTCAGCTCTACCATTCCAAGCATACACTGGTTTCCATTCATTTCCATATAAAATATATCCGCACACTTATGAAACCATCACAGTGGACATCAAGTCGGCATTAATTGTTGTCTTAGTTACATTATAGTAGTGATGTAATGCAGTGCAGACTTTTAAAAGTAAACAATATTTAAACTGCATTACCACTCAATAGTAATAGTAATGTAACATTAGCATACATTTATGCAGAGTAGATGTTCACGCTAATGGAAGCCAATAGCTTTCTTCAACTGCAGGAAAAATACATTAATGAATCTAATGCATTTGACCGGAACGTCACCTGTTTGATCCCCGGGCCGAGAAGATAAATCTGGGTAGGGGAAGTTAAATAGCATCACTTGCTAATCCTTTATAACCACAAGTTAGGAGCCCTTGAGCTAGTCCCCTTAACCCCCAAATACTCCAGTGGAGCTGCTCAGTGGCCGATAGATCAGACTGTGGTTACTGGGTAGCTTCTGGGTGTGAGTGTGTGTGACTGTGTGAGTCTCATCAGGGTCTTCCTGAAAAAGGGAGCGTTGTCTCAGTGAAATTTCCCTGTCTACATAAAAGTTTGAAAATAATATATTTTGCATAGAATTTTGTCTCATCTTGGATTTCTACATACTATAGAAATATAGAATATGCACCACATCCCTTAGCCATATATCCCCATACTAACCCTGCTTGCCCTGCCGTCTTGCAATCAGTTGCCCCTAATGAGCGTCCTGGCCCAGGCTGACTGTAATTACCAAACAGGAGGAACAAGTAGGCTAATTAACACGTTAACAAGCAGCAGCCAGCCGACAAGAGCCTACAGCACCGCCAAGTGAGGGTCTGACAACTCCATCCCCCATCTGTCACCAGGCAGACACACAGACATCCACCTGTGTGTGTGTGTGTGTGTGTGTGTGTGTGTGTGCTTCACAGCTTATGACAGGGTCCAACCCTTCTGCAAAAAGGAGATGAATAAAGATGTTGATGGAGAGCAGTGAAGTTAAGTGCCTTTTGTTCGTGAGACTGGTGGTACCCTCCTGATGCCTCAGTGCCACTGTGCCACTGCCAAGGCAGAGCCATACATCACATTTGACATCAGCCAGGTGGTCTGGCTCTCTGTTCCAGGCCCACCCATGTTGTGCTGTGCCATGCTGAGGAGAGGCAGACCATTTTTTGAAAGTGTTTGTGGTTGGGATTTTGAGAACAAAATAATGTTTCTATTAAATATTTTTTTTTCTCAAATTCTCAATAATACACTGCATTCAGATCACAATGAAACACCGAAGCTGAAATGATTTTATTGTTGGCAGGTCCGTAAGTCTGGGTGATCCACATACAAAGTCAAAAGCATAACAATTATAGAAATGTAAGTGCCTTCATGAAGCTGGGGTTATACATACATAACTCACATTTCTTTTGACAGTTATAATGATTTGTTATAACGAGAGTAACTATGCAATTGACATAGAAAGTGCATAGCCTTTTTTACTTTACATATTGTGTTGACCTGTTTCTTTTATTTTCTAATAGAGAAAAACACTACTAACTGAAATTGGGGTGCAGAATTGACAAAGCATACCCTGGAGTCATCCAGGCACCATAAAATCTTCAGCTTGCTTCAAAGGGAGAGTTCACTTGATTGCTGATATCTGATTGTGTCACCAGATACTCAATGGTTAAACAAGAGTATGGCAGGCAGGTGTTTATCCTTTTCTCTCTGCCAGGTTATGGCCAGTTGGATGCTGCCAGTCACCACAGATCCTGCATGCACAGAAAAGATGATTCTATTCAGATCATTTGACCTCAGAACTACCATGTAAGAGTCAATGCCGGGAAAAGTTGTAGGTGCAGAAACCTGGTGGAGAAGCTGGTAGATGACAAGGATTTATTCTTTTGTTATAAAAAATTGCAACATGAATTAACATGAAGCAACTGTAAATAAATTCTCAGACTGACCAATGAACATATAAAATGTTTTGAAAAACTCACTGGCTGTCATCACTGATCTAGTATGTTCACCATCATATGCCATTCTATTCATTGTGCTTCTATAACCCCATCTCTTCATGCAAAGCTGTGCCAGCTGTGTCATGCCACAACCAACTAGTGTTCATCAGCAGCAGCTAATGTGGAACACTGGTAGCTGGCACAGATACAAACACCTCATCATTACCGTCACATTTCTGGTATACCATTACATGAAGATGATTATGTCTAGATATGTTCAATTGGACATGCAAACAGATTGCCAACAATCATTCTGCTGCACAATAAGACTCAAAGTAAACACATAAGAGTCACTCACAGGACTTGCAGATCAGGTTTGTGTTCTGATGATTAGGACATTACGGCAAAGAATGATAATGGACAACTTTTTGTGCATTGCACATGGCTAATTTAGCATTCTGGGAAAGGCAGTTTGAGTAAAAATCAGTGAAGATAACATAATGGGCTGTATGAACTGTTTTGAGGCAAAACAGCCCATCTCCATTGCTTCATGTTGCCAGTGTGTGTCCTTGCCTGCAGGAAAGAAAAATAGAGGTGGATATTGCACAAAGGGTTGATGTTGTAGAACAGATTTCTGTGAGTGTTGGATGGATTTAATGGGGTTTACACAGCGCCTTTTCTGTTCACCCCGTCTCATGTCTCATTCTCCTCCATCCATACTCAGAGTCCAGGGTGCTGCTCTAGTTCTGTTGTCAAGACAACCGCACACAGTGGCTCTGCCTGTGAGTCCATTTGTCTGTCTGCCTGCGCCTGTCTGTCTATTTTTATTTGTCTGGTATTTTTCAGATATCAAAGTACTTTGCAGACTGAAATCAATATTTGGCAGCAGCATCAGCATGACTGATCACAGAAAGGCTGCATCTGCCTGATAAACTGGTAAATTTAGAGGCTTGTGCTGATGCTTATATAAATAGAATATGTGAGTTTCTTTTTTTAATAAGTTGCAAAATGTTAACTCAAAGAGCAATTTTTTCCATGACCCTGTTGTTGTCTAATCAGTGTCTTATTGTGTCTGTGCCTGGGGTCTGCAGTATCACACTGTCTCTGCAAACAGCACGCTCTCCCCAGCGGCACAGCTATGCTTCATATGCAATTGGTTTGATTTTCTCTCTGAAGGAATACAAGGCGCATCCTCCTCCTCCCTCCCTTCCCCAAGCCCTCTGAAGTGTGGCGGATAGTCTTTTCACGCAGTATAGACCTAGCACTCTTCTCATTCATCAGTTTGTGTATTTGCATTTTCAATTAATTGCCAGCGTCAAGCGCAGCGACTCCGAAAGCAGCCCAGCTTTGTGTGCGACCCTTAATTGCAATCATTACGCAACGCAAGTAACCCGCCTTTGAGTGTTCAATTGTACACTGGGTTTAATTATGGGAACGGAGTTAAAAGCATTACTCAACAGTCTAATAGACCAGATACTGGAGCCGTTTTCTCTGAAACTGAATGAAATGATGGTCCAATGCTGAACTGGTAATTACTCAGAGTTGTGGTGGCTGATTTTAGTAGCTGCATCGTCTCAAAGAGGATGTGAGCACATTTGAAAACAAAAAAAAAGGAATATTTCACCATTTTGACAAATTATCTTCTTATGACTCACAGAAAGTTGGATGATATTAATATCAATTTCATCACTGTGTATTCAGTAAAAAGGTAGTTCTGTGATGGAGGCTAGCTGTTTCCCTCTGCTTCCAGTGTTTGTGCTAAGAGCTAGGCTAAACATGTAACATATCTGTATTGATCACACAAAGATTAATATCATTATCTTCACCAAAAAAGTCTTGTTGGAGTATTCCTTTAAACACAAACACAAACTAGGCCTCATATTCATGCAGACACACATACTCACAGTCAGACAGACAGACACACTCTTATTTATTCATATGCATGCGGACACACTCTCCCTCACAAATAGATGTCACTTCTTGCATGTGAGCGGTTAGGAACAAAGAGGCGACGCGATGCAGGGGGATGGAGAAGGGAAAAAAAGCAATTATTCTGTGTGGGGCTCGGTACCTGGGGTTAGTGCCTCGCCTCTGGAGTAAATAAGTCACTGTGAGAGTGTGTGCTCACGTCGCAGATCTTAGGAAGACACACATAAATACATATACAGACATACACACACTTGTGCACATACTCCCAGGCTGAAGCACAGGCACACAAATTCAATCTTGCATCTTGCTACCAATGCAGAACACACACGTGCATGCTTTCTCTCTCTGTCACACACATGCACGCACACACACACACACACACACACACACTTCCCATCCTGCATCCTGTCACAGAGATAGCCCCTGCACTTCAGTAATGAAGCTCTGTGTGTTGCATTCATGCTCTGCCACTGAGTCAATAACACAAAGGCTGCAGCAGAGAACCCCCTCTGCTCTCCAACTCCCCTTTTCTCACCCTTTCCAGTTTTACTTCTCATTTTTCTTGCCTCACTCCCACCTTCTAGAGTCCTGATAAGAAATCTTCCTGTCGGTGCCATGAAAGAAGCAAGGACAATTTGACTTCAGAGAGAGAGAGAGAGAGAGGGGAAAAGAGAGCAGGAGAGCGAGAGAACAAATGTGTTTGAGAGAAAGAAAGACAGGAAGAAGAGGGAACAATTGTGTACTTGTCAGCGTACAACCGGAGTCTCTGATATAAATCTTAATATCCTATTTAAGGATTTTCTTCATCACGGGCCCTGATTTATTAGTGGGGCTTTCCCTTTAATTTATCAAAATAAACTATGAGCTCATGGTCGCGGCCAGCAGGGCAAATTAAAGCAAACAACAGATTGAGAGGGAGGAGGAGGAGGTGGAGGCGAGGAGAGAGGACAGCATTGCAAAGGAGGGAGACATACACACACACACACACACACACATACACATATGTCTCTCTTACTTTTCCTTTCTTCATCTCTCTGCTCTCTCCATCTCCATCAGTGGCCCTGTGACAGCTAGTGTAAATGGCCGGGCTCGCCAAGAGCCAGGGGTTTTAACCAACATAGAGAGACAGACACATGGGGAGAGAGAAAGGGAGAGAGGGGTGGTGGGGGGCATAGATCCAAGACACCAGGGAGAGCTTTGTGTAAAAGCTGGATAAATTTGTTTAGGGATCTCCAGTGTATCAGTTGTGAGGAAGTGAAATCTGAAATCCACTCAATTAGTTCTGTGTGTGCATAGCGGAGGAGGATGTGTGTGTCTGTGTGAGAGTGAGAGAGAGAGAGAGAGAGAGAGAGTTAGGGATGCATTAGAATTGATGTGTGTGTAGATAATATCCTAAAGGCTATTTTGTATTTGGTTACAGATATGAGTCTAATTTCTGAGTGCCCCAAATGTATGCTTGATTATGCACAAGTATGTATTTGCATTTGAGAATGAGAGAAATAGGGCTGTCCAAGTGTATTTTGATTAAAGTTAGTTCACAACACTGATGATTTAACCAGGATTACAAATAGTCCCTAAACGTAAATGAGTAGGGTTTGTGTCTAAATCTAAACATAGATTAACCATAGCATTAGAATACAGTCATATATAGTGTCATCTTGCCAAAAAGGGGCGACAAGGCAGAAACTTCTAACATGGATTGTTTTGGAATGACAAGAAACACATTTAGTTATTAGCCTTGGAGGATTTGTTCAATGTGCAGCATTCCCATTGTGTCTGTTTAGAAAGCTTGTAAGACTCACTGATAGCCTATTTTGTAGTTTTATTGTGCAAAAAGTCATTAAGATATTACAACTTATTAATGGTTGAATTACTGTTCGCATAAACATGTATTTACTGGGGTGCCCGGTAGCTCACCTGGTAGATTGTGTAACATTAAGGCTGAATCCTTAATGCAGTCACAAAAATATATTGTTTAAAAAAACAAAGTTAGATTTACTAATAAAAATGTAGCGTATTTTAACTGAAAAAGGGCGCTTGGGGAGAGAAAGCTGCTCAAGGAAAGTCTACTGCCCTCACATCCACGAAAACCCAAATGACAAACTTTTCAAAGCAAATTGAAACATTGTACACCCAGGCATTTCCTCCAAGGAGGCCTGCTTTGTAGTGTGTGTGTGTGTGTGTGTGTGTGTGTGTGTGTGTGTGTGTGTGTGTGTGTGTGTGCGGCAAGTAAATGCACACACAGCACACCAAAAGGGTTGGTGTGGGGATTAAGTGACAGTGAAAGAGAGCAACAGAAAGAGGCAGGAGGAGACTGAGGGATGAGAAAAGGCTGTAGAGAAGTAATGCAGAGAGAAGGGCAGGAGATTGTACACACACTGAAAAATAATGGGAGAGAGTGAAAGCATGGAAGCCAGAGACTTACAAATGGATAGAGGTGAGATCAGGCCTTTCCTCAGACAGAGACGAAGCATCGGAGGATTGATCAGTTACAGATTTTCCCTGGCCTTGAACAAGGGAAGGTTACTAAATACATTTTAAATGGATAAGAGAAATGTCTGCTCTATTTTTTAAATTCAAATATTTGGAAACTCTTTATCATATTCCTAATATAGTACTTGTAAAATCAATCATGTTTAATTTTCCCCCTTCTGGGACAGATGTGATTTCATCAGACATGATTTCCCTGCGGGTGAGACGCAGCATCGACTTAACCCACCGGTCAATCAGCCGTGAGGTAACTGATCACTATCCAATAGTGAAAAGGCCAGATGAGGTCATTGACTTCGTCACCCTTGACCTTGCTCCTGTGACCCCGGGGTCTGGTCCGACGGGAGTCTGGCGTAGGGACGCTGGATTAAATCAATAGCATGGACAGCATGTAATAAAACAAGGGCTCCCCAGGGAGCATCCCAAACAAACCACCAGTGTCCTGAATTGCCAGACTGCGTGTCAGTCAAACACTTTTGTTTCTGAACAGCATCACGCTTGTTTGTTTTTATGAGCAGTGACAGAAAAGGGATTTAAACAGAGTGGAATTATTTTGTGACAGGAATTAACTGTTTTTTTTAACTGTTTGATTCTCATGTTCTTTTTTCTCATGATCTTTTTTTTAACTTACATAGCAATTAACACTAAATGGATCTAGTTGATCTAGCTCTTTTATGATTTTATGGTTTTGAGCTGAAACATTTAGAATAATCTCTTTATTCATGGTTCTAGTCATTTGTATAGCCAAGGGCATAGGTTTGGTTTCAGAAGTGGGGAGGACACAATGAGGTCAGAGATCCAGAGGGGGATAAATTCATATAAATTTATGTCAATCTAGCAAATAGCATAGTATGCTGAAATTGGTTATACTGCAATTATTAGGAAAAGCAGGATAACCAAAAAATGTAAATGTCAGATGTCAACAAAATCATATTTTCAAAATCACCATAATTTTTAAAAATATAATATTCCTGATAGAGACCTGATACTAGTATTTCGAGCTTTACCACAAAGAGCACTGTCCTTCATCATTGATGTTGAATTCTAGCATTCTTCAATTAACCAGGAGATTAGGGCAGCTTCTCTGGACACATTGTTGCTGCCTACCCGGGTGATACCTTGTATCTCAGCTGATGGCTCAGTGCACAAGGCTGTGCTGCTGAGGTCTTCTTCATCAGCAGAGTGCCAGCAGATGAAATTATGCAAGATACATGACTTCAGCAACTTCGGGTGACACTCCAAGGGCTCTTCTCTACAATCACCACTGTGAAGCCAGAATGCTGAAGGCACGCTCCACCATCATCCGGGCTCGAGGCAGGCGGTAATTGAGGATCCTTTGCTCAGGTTCACCAAGGGAATGGCCTCATCATGTTCCTCCACAAGGGAAATGCTTCATCTCTAACAAAAACATAGGGCATGGCTCCTTTAGCTTGTGGAAGAGTTGCATCTAATGGGAGCTCAAGGGCATCATGAAGGTTGAAAACAATGTACCTCCATCTCTGCTCTTGTCACATGCTCCCACAACAATCATCCTGAAGTGATATCTGGCATGTACCACAGCCAGTAGAACAATAGGTAAAGAGCCTTAGTAATTGTGGAACTGGAAGCCGCTATTTGCTGGGACTTGTGGTGGCATGTTTCCCGTCAGTTGCTGAAACACAATTTTGAAAATTCCATTATTTTTGGAAGTCCTCTGCAAAAGCCCTCCTCTCCTCTGTTCCAGGAAATGGTATGTATTCTCCAACTAGAAATGACCAGAGTGCCCCAACACCTCTTTCACAATGCCCACCATGGTTAAGAATTCAACCCTGTAGCTGAATGCAATGGTTTTACATGATTCTCCAGTGGCCAGAATGTAAGAGGGAGTTAGAATGGTTAGTGTAAGAGCCTACACTTTATTTCAGACCTGGGTAAACTAATATTTGCAATTCTGATTTTCAGCCTACCTTGATTGCTACATGGGTGGGCTTATTTTTTAACCTAGAAAAGTATTTTGATAGCTCTCAAATATGGTTTCAACATGCCTGGCACTAAATGACTTGACCCAAAGCAAGTAATTGCAATTATTGGGTGTCTAAAGAACCCAGGCCAGGTCTGCAACAGCAGTCAATTATTGAATTAAACTATAATTTTTGACCCAAACTGTCCATATCAAGCGTAATATTATTAGAATTGTTACTTTGTAACATAAGGGGAGTATTAATTATATCTGAACGTGGATACTACTTTGGCCAAAATTACACTACATTATGCATCGGCAGGACAAATGCACTTCCCGTAGTTAGAGGTCATTTTTGTGATGCTAGGCCCAACGATTGACTGCAGATTGTTAAACTGTCCCTGACTCATCCTAAAATAAGCCTTGAACTGACCATGATTCAGGCGAAGCTCCTAGACCAGCTGGTGGTACTCTGAGGCAGAGCAAGTTCCCCCCACCTGTCCATTTTCTGAGCAGATAGATAACCAAAATAAATTGTACAGATCTGTAAGTTTACTTCACAGCAAAATCACGGTTAGGCTAGGGACAAGTGATTTGGTGGTTGCCCAGCAACAATTTACAAAATGCAACAAGCTTCTCCTTGTTTAAACTGTAGGCTTCAACAAAACAAAAGGCAGTATAGTGTTCCTCGTGTTTTGCAACCTGCAAAAAGCAATGTGTATGATCCTTGTCAAAACTGGAAAAAATGGGGGACAATACATGAAAATACAAGTGGAAACTATACCTTTGTGCACAACTGACAGATGCATGAGTGATTCTTTTTTTGTATGGAGTTGTGTTTAGAGACACACTAACTGACTAAAACGGTATGCTTGGCTTACAATAGCAAATCACAGCAGACTATTTTTTCTGCACACTCCCTACTCCTATGAAATTACTGTTTCTACGCAGATTTATTTTCACACAGCCGTTTTCTTTCTGTTCCCTCTCTTGTCTGTCTTTTCACTAAAGAAGCAGTTCAGCTCTTTCACTTTTCTTCTCCTGATCAAACCTGGGGCCCAACCTTCCATCCCATCCTTTTCTTTCTCTCAGAGCATCTCTCCATTCATCTTTCTTTTATCTCTGTCTCATTGAGGTCTCCAGTGGGAGCAGAGAGGTGACAGGCGTGTGTCTGCCTGGCCCTGCTGTCTGCTTTTCTAATGAGTCTGAAACACAGGGGGTCAGCCTATTATGGAGATGAGGAGATCCAGGCAGGCCAAAAGGTGACGGACCTTGCTAATAGGGGCCCTCTCCGTTCCTTCACCCCTCCCAACTACCTCTCCTCACCTTTCCTCTTTTCTCCTCTCCTCTCCTAACATAGTTCCTCTTTCCTTTCTTCCATCTATCCCTTGTCTGTCCTGCAAGGTCTAATGAAGGGGCTCATATGCTAAACAGGAGATGTGGCCTCCTGCCTCCATCTTTTTCTTCTGCTTTATTCCATCTTTCCTTTTCCCTTTATCTTTTCATCCTGCAGGTTGTTTGAAGTTTCTCTCTCTCTGCGGTCGGTCAGTTCAATCTTCTCTCTCGGCCCAGGGCCACGTACTCTGTTTGTCTGCTTAGCCTCAGTGGGGTCTCTTTGTAGCCAGGCCCTGTGCTGGAGCCTACTACTGCTTCCTCCTGTAAGGAAGATTGTGCGTCTGCATGTATGTATTTGTGCGCACTGTATTTCTTCCTCTCATTTCATCCTCTCTTCAATCATATGCAGCCCACCCTTCGCCTTCTCTGTGGCTGGGACTCAGTCAGCCAGGTTGGCTTTGAAATGCGGCCAGAGCTCAGCTACACAGGGATGACAGAAGACAGGGACACAGTGTTTTCTCAACTTTTAAAGATTTGTTGTTTGAAGCATGAGGTGGTGCACACACACACACACACACACACACACACACACACACATATACTGCACATGTACACATGAGCACTCTTTATCTGTTGTAAATTACCTGATACACATTCACCCCTCCTGTCTCCTCTCCCTCTTCATATTTCTTTTATTTTACAATGCAATCTATTTTATTTCTCATGGGGGCAAGTCAATGAATTAACCCCAGGGTAAATTCGTACCTGTGACTGTTTAATATTGAGTTGTAGCCTTGATGAATCCGTGGGGGTGTGTTCAATAGCCCCAGTGCAAAGTGAAGCAGCGGGGTCACCCTCATTGGGTAGCAGCTCATTATAAAGTAAAAAAAGGCTCAGAAACCTGCCTCGTTAGCGCTTTCTGCAACATTTGATCTTCCGAGGTCCTGCGGATGAATTCTGTTTTACTGTTTGCCAGTCAAAAGCTCACCAGGTGCTTTTGGTTGCTAGGTCAAATGGAATGATTAAACAGGAAGCAATTCATTGGTCAGATCAGGTGATATGCAGATTACAGCTGTCATGCTGTGCCAATGCCTGGCAACAAGAAAGCTTCTACACCACACTCCGGGAATATTAAGATGGTTGTTGCTAGGGGAAATTTGGGAGCTAGGGGGGCTGTGAGCTGTAAGAAATACACCTGTATCTCTTTCAGCGGGATTTGTGCATCACTTACTTGCCAATTTTTGAAAGAGTTTCTTTTCCCAAATCCAATAAAACCGCAAAGCTGCATATCGGATGAGAAACTAATCTAGAATGAAATGATCAGTATTTGAGAATATTAATAATTAAAAACAGTGAATAAAGGGATGTTAGCACTTCTTTGGCCATTCAAGTGTCAAATCAAATCACACGCACATTGGCTAGTTCAAATATTTGAGACAATTTATTGAAATTGTATTAATAAAATGCTCCAGGCTCCTGTAATTATCTGATTGCCAGTGCCTGAGGTTCCTGCCTCTGAGGGATATTTAGTGTCATAGCTGAACTCACAGTGAGAGGTGGTCCTGATGATTAGCCCCTGTTAACGTCAGGTCTCATCCACTTCTCTGTGTTATCCCTTAGCATTAGTCTAATGGCCCAGGAAACACAGATAATGACTCTCAGCACAGATTAGCATCTGCCGCTGCTGCTGCCACTGCTAGACAACGCACACACACATATTGTACATGTGGACACTTGCAGACAGAGACTATGCATTAGCACATAATCACACATACACACACAGAGAGAAAAATACATAAATGTACAAATGGAAGCTGTAGAGAAAATTATATGCATTGTTGAGCAAATTATCCAAGAGATGAAAACCAACACGGATTCGCTTTCTATAGAAGCATGTTCCCTCCTTCTTTGTCTCTGTTACTTTGTCACTTCTCTTGAACTTATGCTCATCCATCAGTACATTTTGAAGTAGAACTCACTTTTCTTATCACTGAAATGTTTTGCACACATCCTAAATGTCCTCTAAATTGATGGCCACTGGAAGTACTGCTGCTGCTGTGAATGAGAGCACATTGAGCTACTATGCACAAGCAGAAAACCAAAATATATAATGTGTGGTTGTGTGTGTGTGAGTGCTTAGAGGGGGCCCAAGGCTTTGTCTGTGATGTATTTTCTGAAGAGGGAGATGTGTGTGGGTTGCAATGCAAATGAGTGTGTGTGTGTGTGTGTGTGTGTGTGTGTGTGTGTGTGTGTTTCTAAACGCTCTGCCGCTGTATATGCATGAGTGTTTACAGCAGTATGGTTGAATATCATGCCTTGTGCATGTATGAATGAATGCAGGCCTCTGTGTGCAATCCCTCCTGCAGGGCAGTGGAGTGGCCTGGAGGGAGGAGGCTTTTTCTGTGTCTTATGAAGTCTAGCTGCCTATAAAGAGGCCTCTTCATGTGCTGCATGCTGGTGATAGATGGTTATTTATGCTGCAGCTGACATCCAATCTGGCATCAGTGATTATAAAGCCCTCACTTCTTAATGTGGCTCTCTGTAGCGATCGGACCCCCTCTGCTCAAACACAAAAATCCCATTTTGTGTCCCAGGGCAGTGAAATGAGGTTGTGTCTGGGTGCATGTGTGTGTTTTTTGCATATCAGGGATTGTCTGATCAGAGTCTGCATATGTGAGACTGAATGACAAACAGTCCACAAGGTGAATGCATATGTGCCATTTTTAATCTTTGAGAGAAATTGTTTCTCTCTCTTTCTGTTTTTAATTGAACAAGTTCCCAACTTGTCAACTTCTGTTATTCCTTCTCTTTACTTTTATCCTTCTTCTTTTTGCCATATAGCTCAGCCTCTCCATTTCTCCTCTCCCTTCAGTTAGTTCTACTTACCTGACCTATCCTGTAGCTTCTTCATCACTAACTATCTCTCTGTGTGACAGAACCCGCAGCTGTGATCAAGACATGATCAAGACACATGCTCACACTGGGTTGGCGTTCACTGGGGAACCCAGCATGGAGTGTTCTTTGAGACAACTACACAGAAATACATACTGGGTGTGTGATTAGACACTGCCACAGGGTGCTGTGTGTCCACGTGTGTGTGTGTGTGTGTGTATGTGTTTAATATGGTGCCTTTGTATGTGAGAATCAGAAGACTGTATCCTCTGTGTTTTTGTATTAGCCCCTTGCAACACCAATCTCACTTGATCCTGAGGGAGCATGGTGCACCTTTAATAAGCCTCACATAGAACAAATAGCTCCAGCATGAGCCATTATACAAGAACACAATTTCAAAACCCCTCTGCACTTTGACACGTATGACTTTATGTGGCTGTGTGTGTGTGTGTGTGTGCAGCACAAGTAGTTCCAGTAGTCCACTTCCTATACTAAAAAAACTGCAGAGAAAACTAGGCTTAACTTAAAGGTCCACTTATCATTCTTTTTTACAGTGGCATGCAAAAGTTTGGGCACCCCTGATCATTTTCAAGATTTTCCTTTATAAGTCATTGGTTGTTCGGATCAGCAATTTCAGTTAAATATATCATATAGCTGACAAACACAGTGATATTTGAGAAGTGAAATGAAGTTATAGGATTTACAGAAAGTGTGCAATAATTACTTAAACAAAAGTAGGCAGGTGCATACATTTAGGCACCCTTGTTGTTTTATTGATTTGAATACCTTTAGCATTAATTATTGGAACACAA